>KV920940.1:0-49937 GCA_002081555.1 Protostelium mycophagum | reverse complement strand
CTACCGAGATTGATCCCCACCAATCTGATTTCTTCTGTCGATGCTCGAATATTCAAAGTTGATTTTGGCGGGAAATCTACCTGAGGTGCTGGGTTGCTCCCTTGAAGTTGGCTGTTTGGGGATGTTGCATACTTTTTCCCTGACCACCTCTTCGGGTTCATCTGAAGACTCTGACTGCCCCTTCTTCTCAATCAGAATCTCATCAGGAAGATGTGAAAACAAGAACACCTCATGTCCATGTCCTCGTGCTCATCTTTGGTCCACCAACCAAGACGAGCGAGTGCTTCAACACGCTCAATCGCTTATTTCCTTCACTTTCACAACGAAATTATCATCACACTCGACGAAAGAAAATGTCGCTCTTGCCGTTTTTGAAAAAATAATCTTTTATTTCCTCGGATAACACGAACACGCCAAAATGAACAAAGGGAAGACTTCCAATGAATCTCCATATTTCAAGAAGGAGGTTGTTGTGAATCAAGCACAAGTTGGAAAGATACATGTTAGCACGAATCAAGTATGTCTCTTGATCATTCGCCAGAACTGAATGTTGTTGACAGAAGGGAAACAAGTTGTTAGATTACATCAAGAATGTTGGGTATATGTTTGATAATCAAGTGCCTGATTTTGTTTTTGGTCCGCAGAGTTGTGCTCTTTTCCTGAGGTGATACAAAATAGAGTCGACCATTGTGGTCTAATTGTGCTAGTTGTAAGTATCACCTTCTCTACGGTCACTACATTGCCAACAGAATGAGGCAGATCAAATCATACAAAGTGAAGATCTTGATGGTTCTTGTGGACGTAGTAAGTGGGAACATCTTCATCCTCATTTTATTCATTGCTGCTCAGGAACACAACACACACATCATGAAGGAACTAGCCCAGCTCAGCATGTCTTGCGATTTCACAATGGTCTTGGCATGGAGGTAACCCTTCATCACGATGTTGTTTCTGCATCATCTTGTGATTCAACCCATCACAAACCAAATTTCTCTTCAGCAGACAACAATGATCTAAAAATAACAATCTTTTAGCTTATCAGAATGTGCCCGATATCTGGAGACATACAAAGTGTACGACGGTAGAGGTCCAGAGATGCTAAGACATAAGCCTAAAGAAGACTATATCAGCCAAGTCACAGAGACCCTCACAACACTAAGAGGAGTCAACAAAACAGATGTGAGAGTGCTGCTGGAGAATTTTGAGGTGATCTTTCGTTGTAGATGGTCAAAGTGTATTGTAGATCGATGGAATTTTTGGCGGAAAAAATATTGACGGGTTGTAGACGGTGAAAGGGGTGATGAATGCCACTACTGAACAACTTGCAATATGTCCAGGAGTTGGAGAAAAAAAGGTCGCCACAAGTTTTTTTCTCATTATTCTTCGATTTTTGAGATTTTTAAATTTTAGATGAATAAAATTTTCCAAGAAAAAAATCTGAGAAGAAATTAACGCAGAACAGTTGAAGAGACTTCTCGACGCATTCCAACAGCCTTTCATCCCGACAGCCAAACGAAAGAAACAACAATCAAAGATCACCCTTTTCCGACCGGATGACTCACAACCCAGCCCCTCCCAAAAGACAAAGGACGAGATTGTAGAGGAGCCACCGCCACCCGAAGACGAAGAAGACAGTTACAATGACCTTTTCAATGAATAAAAGCATTTAAGACATTCTTTCGGGCTCGGCAGCAGCTCTTGACCCAAGAGGCAGCTTGGAAAGTATGTGGTGGTACGGAATAACACACGACCCATCCATATGAACCCGGAGAATTAAAGATCTATTAATATCATCTCCTGGGTGAATCTGTCACTTAAATCAGATCATGGTCGTAAAGTGAACATATCCCGTAGAAATTTCAACGAAATTACGCAATAATCGGGCTTGGGGGTAAATTTGACTGGCAGAATCTGAAGGATCTGCAGGCATCTGCCCAGAAGATCTCGAGACGGACCACAGAGAATAGAACAGAACGCAACAACACGACCATGTTCACCGACGACATCACTTCGACCAACACCATCGCCAACACATTGGGCTGCAGATTGAAGAGGATCTATCAGAGATCGAAAGAGCTGGAACAGCTGAAGTACGACATATCACTTTCATCCGTGAAGCCGGGACTCTCCGCAAAGAGGAAGAGAGCATCAATAGAGCTCACCACCGAACTGATGGCGAAGAGGGCTGCCATAGTTTAAGACATATTAGTGCACGCAGTTAGATTTTGTATCGAGAAGAGGCAACCAAACACGCCAGCGTGGCCGAAAGCAGCCCGGAACAGCGACATGAGAAATACGAAAAAGATATAAAATATTCGTTGTAGATGACCAATAATCAAAATCTTTTTATAGTGTGTTTGGCCACTGCCTGCTCGTAGATTTCCTGTGGTAAATATGCACACCCCGCTGCTTGAGGCGGGCGGTAGTCTTTGTCGATCAGAAATACGGCGACTTCTGATGCGGAAGAATCGTTTGGCCCTGTTCTCATCAATTGGTACATAAACTGTGAACAGAAAACGCATAGCTGGTCTCATATATGATGTCCTTAAAGTCCGCACCAGAAAATATGTTTGTCATGAAGGTGGCGGATTCTGGCTCGGTGAAGATCGTTGGCTGCGCAAAAGTCGGCTTTGTCCACCAGGTCCCACACACCTGTATAAGTCATTATCCATCGGTAAGAACGTTCGTCCCGTGTAGCATTGAGAAATATTGTACCTTGATGTATAAAGCGATTTGATGGTCATAAGGGTTCACGTTGTAGACTGATCCAGAAATCGTGCCCCCGGCACCCACGATAGGTCCATCGATCTGCGTGTCGATTTAGGTGGTGACATCATATCATTGGATGATTTAAATGGGATGACGTCATCTCATGACTCACCACGATGACAGGGGATCTCTCTCTGTTAATCACTTCGTGGAATAAACTGTGTTCAAACAGTGATTTTGGTATCTCATTCGAACTCTGTGCCATAACAATCTGCTGTCCTTTTTTGAACAGAAACAAAGCTATATCTGTGGCGTTGTTCGTGTCATCTGTACAAAAATCACCATAATTTGAGACTTTATCACCTACCTTGTGACAGTTCCACATGAAATTTCCCGTCCTTCTGTACATCAACAATGGCGTTGTGGTGCCAAGCGTTGTCGACAAACACGTGACTTGACACACAATGATCGCCAAAGTCTCTCGTGTTCAGAATGACCCCACTGAGTGCTCTCCTTTCTCGCATCTACAACTGGTTATTTATAGATCTGACGGCGATATCATACTTGGGGAACACAAGTCAAGCTAAACCGTGGCAATTCATATGAAATTTCGTCGAAAATCTGAAGAGATCAGGAATGTGGTTGTGATAAAAAATGGCGATTTGTGTTACATAAAAATCCAACACAAACGTCTGAAACGATCGTTCTAATATCACTTATCCTTGTCGTAGATGAGATGTCTCACCTCACAAGGATGAAATCCTGCCTTTACTTTACCGTTAGAGTCCATCACGCCCCAGTGTGCGCCTCTCTCTCCTTCCTGCAATGTTTTCCATCCTTCATCAAGAGCCTCAAAATAGAAGTACTCCACCTGGCTCGTTGTAGATAGATATTGACATTTTCACATCATTTTTCGAAACGACCCCATGTTTGCCGAAAATCAACAAAAACACACAAAAAACACCTGTAGAACTTTGGACGAGTCATACCTCATTGCGCACAGCCCATAAGACAAAATTCTTAAAGAAAGACGCGGCTAAGTCTTGATCTGCCTCAGATTCACCGTGCGTTTCACCAGCAGAAGGCCACCCTACTTCAGCCAGCACTACCTCACCCAGTTTAACAAAAATTGTCGGAGAAAGCAATCGAACCCTGCACGTTTTGCAGAACATAAAGAGACTTTACCTTTTTTCCACCACTCATATCTACAACTCGTCTGCACAATCGAATGAGAATTATCTCATTGGAATGAAACGTTGTACATACCTGTAGTGTTCTTCAGTGTGAGCCATGGCTTTTTCGATTGGAATCATATCCCAATATGCGTAAATGTGCACATAAACAATGTCTAAAAAATCCAATATCTACTCTTGTCAGTATTGTTTGAAAGGGTGGCACCCACCCTCGGATGCTTATAGTAGAGGCCGTAAGGTTCTGCGGTTGTTACCGCGATCTCGCGCGGTATGGCGGCCCTGACCTGGCGAGTTTAGCGGAGAGAGAACAAGATAAAAACCTCTTTGATGGATTGGATCAATTGCTCCTCTGTCAAGTCTTTCCTCAAAAGTACCTGGACATCTTTTCAATATTTTATCTGTCTACAACAGTGTAGTGTACCTCATTTCCCACGATGGCCACATGTACAAGGGGTCTTCCGTTGTCATCCGTTTGGTTGCATATTTGAATGAGACCATCCAGTTGTAGACGGTCAGCAGAAGCGTCGCCACACAGCCAAGCACCCATCGCCATCTTAATCTCTGAAGACATCATCAGAGACAGCTGTTACGTGATTTCTGAGACATCTCTGTCCACTTGCATATCAAATCATCAATCATTGAGTCCAAATATCTTGCAACAAGGTCATGCTACAGATCAATCATCTTACTCTGTCCATATTTGATTCTCAATCTGTTTGGTATTTTTTCCAAAGAACCACAACTGCCATAAGTTCTTATAGAGCCCACGTCGTAACTTTTTGTCATCAATTCTAATCGAGAATCGAGCTGTGCGTCCTCTAAAATATGAGTAAATGCAGGCGATTGTCCATCAAGATAAGGTGAAAAACAGAATCCGCTGATCTGGTGCATTGATGTCGATTCTCCTTCTGAATGATTAGAGGCCATGCATGCAAAGAAATATCCCGAGATTATGCTTCACATCGGAGGATTTACAGACACCGACATGTGTGACAAATACTCTTAAGACAGATACTGACAGAGCTTCATTTTTGTCCATGTAAAGACGATCAAAACACATTGATTCGACATCTATTCACATTACTCAGACTCGCGAAGAAATGTCGACAGTTGCGCACTTGTCGGTGCTGTGTCGACATTTCTGCCCCTCATCCTCTACACATCTTCATCATGTTCAGACTCCTCTTTAGAACCTTCTTCTTCGTCTTCGCTGTCGTCCTCTTTATCAGGCAGCTGTTCCGCTTCTCGAAGCATGGTCCTCAATGTGTCATTTCCGTAGAGGCTCAACGCCTTGTGCAGGGTTGACATTGCCTTCTTCTTTGAAGGGTCAATTGCAGTTGATGACAATTGTCATATGACGACATATCATTAAAGACATGATGAAAATTTCAGAGTGAATTGGACACTCAAAATAGAACAATATTTGCAGCTTTGCCGCAAAGAACGACAACACCACACCAACTGCTCATACATCAAACACATCATCGACAATCATGCTCCATTTGGATGACTTCACCTTCTTTCCGAGAGATATGCAGCAATGTGCACGTCTTAGCAGCGCCTTCATGTTGTTGGGGTCCATCTCTAACACCGTGTTGCAGACGATGAGGCCCTCTTCCCACTGTCCCAATTTATTGTGACAAGCTGCGATGTTGTTGAGGCAGTGGATGTGTTGGTCAAGCCTCATGCTCTGGAGCGCCTGGAAGGTTCAGGCATTCTACATCGTTGTAGAGAGTCAAATAATGGCGGGAAC
The DNA here is from genome assembly GCA_002081555.1 of Protostelium mycophagum. NCBI lineage: Eukaryota > Evosea > Variosea > Protosteliida > Protosteliaceae > Protostelium > Protostelium mycophagum. The sequence continues at coordinate 44,282 of KV920940.1, read as the reverse complement.
TTTTTGAATTTGAAAGAAAAACACCACAAGGGATGATTTTTGTGTTTTTCGGACGATAACTACCGTGAACATTCAGCGTACTTACCGTGGTGCACCCTTCAAAATCTAAATTTGCAGCAGCCTCAATATACAACGCGATGGCTTCCATGTATTTACCCTCCGCATATAACTCATTCGCCTCTTCTCTTATTCTCTTGGCCGTATCCAGCTGCGAAATTTCATTGAAAACTCGTGAGAATAATATACAAATGTTTTAAAATACAAGTGTGAATTACCTTGGCATTCTGCTGTTGTTGAGGTCCTCGGTTCGCGGCGTTTTGCTGCGCTCTCTGTCTTAAAGCCGCGATGATCAGATTGAACATTTCATCTTCCTCATCATCATCACCACTGTCCTCTTCTTCATTCCTCTGTATTGTCTGCTTAGCTGCTTCTTTATTGAAGGTAGACGTGTCTCCGCGGGGTTGTAGCACCTGTTTTAGATCGGTTCGTGTTTCTGTCAGCCCGATCCGGGGGTTCCGGGTTCGATCTCTCCTAGTGCTGTCATTTTTTCTCACCTTGGCGAAAGAGTCTATTCCGCAAGCGGCGACATAAGGGAGGGAGGGGTGGGGGGAGACCCCGTTTACAATCGAGTTATCCGCTTGGATCATCTGTACAAGCTCCCCGCTGTCTTTGTGCCAGATGAAGAGGTTGCCACAGTCGGACCCCGTCGCTAGAAAAGAGGAGCGGGCGTACCGCGACGATGAACCTTCCAAAAAGCTGACCTATACATCTTCAATTCGGGAGAACAGACATATATTAAAATTTTTTCATCAAGAATCCTTCGATCTATAATTTTTTATAAACAAAATCATCTAATTCAAATAAAAATATAATTCGTTCGACTTTGGATATGATTTCTCCAGAATTATAAATTTCGTATTTCTGCAGCAACATATCGAAAAGTTTACCTCCTTTAAGAAGGTCCTGACGTTTGTCCTGCCTCTATATACTTGTCTGTATTTGTTCACGTCCCCGGACTCATCGTGCATGGCCTCTTTCTAAACAAGTAAGAGATGTTGATCTACAATGGTGATATTACCTGCAAGTCTTCCACCCCCCACCACAAACTGTCCACCCCCAAGCGGGTCAAAAGCCAGTGAATTCGCGCCAAAGCTAGAACGATGGCGTATTCTTAGACTGAGTAGTGTCTTCTTGTCCCCTGCTGGTCTGGCCCTCGTTGTAGATGTATGATCACGCAAGTCCCAAAGTCTCACTCTGTTGTCCTGTACAATTTTATTTTTATGAAAATCATGATATCATTAAAGCCAAAAAATCCTCCAGAGGAGAGTCCTCGGCACAAATATTCGGTCCGCATTGCAATTGAATGAGAAGAAAATAAACTTGCCTGATGTGAAGTGACAAATACATCAGGTGACTGACCGGGGATGAAGAAGATCTTATAGACCATGTGGTCATAAGATCCAAGTAGTGTAGATTTGGATCCACCCCCTTCTTCTGCGAGTGTCAACCTCACCTCGCCATCCATGCCACAAGATAACTGTATGAAGTCAATCATTAGTGATCACATCGATTTCATAAAGAGGATGAAATTCTGGAATGTACATCAACGAAAACATACACATCTTGTATATTTTTGATATGAACTCGATCAAAACAGATGTTACCATTTTGGTGTCATTTGTCTGTGGAACGAACTTCGCAGAGAAGATGTTCCTGTGATGTCCAGTTGAATAAGAGTGTAACTGTGAATAGTTCGTCCTGGCATCCCATATTTTCTGTATGAGATCAGAACGTGACGTCACCGATTATCTCCAGTGTCTCACTATTCTGAGATCGTCTGATCCTGTGATTATCCTCGAACCATCATCGTTCCATTCCACCGTATTGACACATCCAGAGTGTGACTTGAGCTTAGCCACCACCTATTCGTTTTTAGACATTGATCAGAAGTTATGCTAGGAATGACCTGCAGTCGTGAAACAAAGGAGGAAGAACTTCGCACAATGGCATCAATTTTACAATTTGGCTGGCTAGACAGATATTTTAATTCACTTGGGGCTGCTGCAAGTCAGATTCGCTTGATGACGTATGCATCATCACCTGTGTGAAGATTCTGTCCATTCAATTGTCTAGCTCTCAAAAGAGATGTTATATTGGGCTCCCGTATCGTCTTTGTTTCTTCTACATCCATCGTATCGTCCATATTCTGCACACAAAAATTTTGTTTACTAAACATCTGAAACCTGCGATTTCCAAAATTACGTGTGGCTCTCTACAACTTGCCTACATGTCATGTCAATCGTTTTCTTCCTCCCAGGGCAAACTGAAGAGCTTCTTTCTTTTAGAACTAAAGTATCTGAAATCAGAAGTATCGCCACAACTTTTAATCCTTTCAGTTCGTGTGACATCTTCATCCACGGGCTGTCAGCTGACATGCCAAAACCCTCGGTAACACCAGAACAGCAGTTTTTTCCACATATTTCCATACTGGTATATGAACGTAACGCCTTTGGAGTAAAACCAAGAGTTGCGTGCTCTGAACCAGCCTGCGGGGAGTTTGTTTCGCCTCTTTCAGTAGTTTGAGGCATTTCCAATTTTGGGTTAGTACCGACATCGCGTCATATGACGCCTGACAGACCTCTAAGGTGACCTGTCATGTTTTGCGGTTGTTCCGTGTTGCCCATTTCTTGGTCGGTGGAAGAGGTGAGTCCACATGATGGCTGTATGTCTATCTGGTGTTGGCGGTTATCACATAATCAGTGATCGCGATCAATAATGAGAAATGAAAAGGAGAGATGGATCATTAACTTGGAATACAGATCGAAAAGGATGTCGGTCATCAGCGGCCCAATCACAAATCCACGCGCACTCAGTGTGGCAAAAAGAGCGACTTTGGACAGTCCATGTATGTTCAACTTTTCACAGCACAGATAATTCTGATCGAAACTCGTAGCGTCATCTGGTGCCAACAGTCTGGCGTCATCTTTAGAAAAATCAGGTGCTACTGAACTATTCAAAGAAGTCCATGCCTCTGGCAATCCACTATCTGGTTCTACTAAGAGTATCGGATCAGAGGATGAAATGGATCTCTTAGAAGCGCTCATGGTGATTTTTTCAATCATTAAAATAACGGTATCAGTCAGACTAATTCATCTGTAGATGTATGTTCCAAAAACGACCGCGAGTTCCAGCGCTCCAGAAACAAGAAAGAAACACCCACTGTCTATCTCTTCAACCGTGGGAGATAAGAAAGGTATCCATATCTTCCATACATCGTTATTTTCCTCTCAATTTAGGTTCTGTCGACATTTAAAGTTCACGATCATCACAATTTTTGTTCTTTTCATCACGCCAAAAGAAACATCTTCCATCATGAGTCGGCAGAACTTGGAAATAAATTTTGTGCCCTTCTTTTCAATTACAGGATGACAACAACACATGTCTAATGATTTCAGACAAAATGAGGCGACAACATCATCCTGTCGATGAAGAAGTTCTACCTTCACCCTACGGGACCGTCGGTGCGTTTCCACCTCATTTCTGGCAAACTCCTGGAATTTCACTGACTTCTCCAGGTCCATTGGACCAAGAGTTGACAAAGATCTTGAACCACCTAGAATGTACTATTGACTTCACAAAGTGAGTTCTATTTTTAGAACATATTTTCACACAAGCACGATTTATTTTTCTCTACTTGAAAAAATAAAAAATCTTGAAGCGCCACACGTTCGAATTAGCTCGTTGTAGACGCACATCTTCATGGAAATTTCACAGAATTTATTGTGACAGGTGGTGTCAATCCCATTTTTGTGAAGAGAATGTTCTATTTTGGGTAGACGTAGAGATCCTCAGAAATGTCCCCGTTGCCGCTTTTCGGGCACAAGTCGAGCAGGTGAGATCTTCCCGCCATTTTTTCATTTGAAAATTCAAACTCGCAACACAAAACGGTTGTAGATGACCGTTCTAGGTTTATTCCCGGTATTTCATGTCGGACAAGGAGTCCATCATAAATGTAGACAGTCTTTCAATGGAAAAACTCCACGCCGCATACAAAGAGCAGAGACTAAACACGTCATCATTCGACGACATGCAAGCTCAGGTCTATCATTTTGAAATTTCAACGAATAATCTGAACCGAATTTCCCGCCAATTTTATTTTTGGTGACAAAAATAGGTGTTCAGACTGATGGAAAATGACTGCGTCCGGAAATATCTTGAAAGCACAAACTACAAGACCTGGCGAGGTGAATTTTCAAATCAATTTCACTTGTGTCCCGTTGTAGATCCTGTTGTAGATCCTGAAGATGTTTCAGAGGAATACGACCTCAAAAAAAAGAAAGAGAACGAAAAGCATTCATTCTTTTCGAGGAGACATTTTCTGAACAGGTCAAACGACAAACACAAAACCGGTGTGAGGTCACCGTTAAGACACACTTCTTGTGGTAATACCGCCAACATAGAGAGACTCTTTGCACTGAGAGCTGTGTCGTGAGTTTGAGATGGAGAGATGTCGGCGTTGATGTTGATCAGGATTTGAGGATGATATGACATCATTTTGTGAATCAGAATGAAGAAGTCACAGTTTTGGCGGTGCTTGTGCACAGAGGTCCTTCGGGGAGATATGAAAAATAAATAGTTAGTTGTAGATGAAATAGACATTTTTGAACCCCAGAAATTGACTGTTCTTTTCCATTTGCTGCGCCTCTTTGTTCCATCATCTATGTACATCAGTTGAATCTTCTTCCATGATTATGGAGTAACGCCGGGTACTGAAATTTAGTGGAGCCATTTCAGAGTGTGATATATAAAGTAGAATTTGGGTAATCATGTATGTCGGTATCGTTGATGCTTGTCATACCGGACCTTTTCGGAATGAAAGGGCGATCGGAGAATTTGGTATTGCTAAATCCATTAAAATCTGGCAGAAACAGGTAAGCTGCCTTAATGACATTATAAAAATATTATTGTATATCTTTGCCGTCTATAATAATAATACACGTAAATTAATCAATTAAATTATCGCAGATAAGTGGAGGTTTAATATTTTCAGAACATTAATATTTCATCTTTATACAGCATTATCTGCTTGTACTGGTGCCTCTTCCATCTCAATTCCCTCTGATGTATTCATTGCGTTGGGATTATTTGTGTTATTTGTCGATGTCATCGAGCTCTGCTTAGACCACGCAAATGAAGGCCATTTTGTTATCTCAGCAAAAGGAAGATAGATGTCAATCCAAATGAATCTGTTTTGGGTCAGATTCAGTCGATGCATTTGTTTAATGTTACCTTGCAATGCATGTGAGTGTAATGGTTATTGTTACTTTGGATAAGAAGAATGTGACGGCGGGAAGGCCTGAGATAGTTGGAGCATTTATACACACTCCAATTATGTTGTTCAGGAGCATCACTATCGCAACCGCCGACACCTTCTTTGTCAGCTGTCAAAAAAGTCAGTCGAAATTTCCGTGAAAATTCAAAGAAGTGGATGAAAACTGACCCTTCTCATGCGGGAGGACATCTGTGTGGGTAGAACTTTTGACAGTCGTATTCCAAAGATCAGAAATCCAAAGCCGATGATGATCCACACAAAGGCAAACCAGGCGAAATATATCTTCAGGAAAATGAGAACTTGGGATAAGCTGTTGCTGTATTTGATTCCAATAATCTGCAAGAATAAATATGGTTCGTTGTAGATCATCTCTTACTTGTAGTATCCAAGCGCTGTAAGAGAGAGAGCACAGGATCGTCATCATGATCTTCACTTTCCTCATTTGATTGATCTACACTTTGTCATTCCCTTTGAGATCATCATCATGAAAGATGTACCTGTGTGATGATCTCATCGAAGCTGACATTACTCGCATACGCTGCATTCATCTTTCGCAACATCAGTTCTTTTCTGAGCCTCAGCACCAGCGCGTGGTAGAAGTCGATCCTGCACCTCTTAATCTTGCGAAGAATGTATGATATCATACCAGTATGTCAACAGGACGCAGTACACGAGCACGTCATTCGGGTAGACCATGTATGTCAGGACATTGATCGCTAATGGATTTGCGACACCATATGAACCCCCAAAATCAAAAAGATAGATGCACCATTGTACTGCCAGCTGTCAGATCTGGTAATCATGACACAGGTGAAGTGGTGGACTTACTGATAGCTTCTGCCCACAGGAGAAAGAGGATGGCACGTGTCACCATGACAGGCGCAAGGGTTTGTGTTTCGTCGATCTTCCTCGCGAAAAATTCGAGGTATATTCTGAAACTCAGCAGCAGGATCTGTATCGCAAAGACCACTGAAGGTACCACCCTGAGGACGAGCACAAACTCTTTGAACCCCCTGTCTAAATATGCTGTCCATGTCAGCTGTCATCTTTACATCATAACCAACTTGTTTTGCAGTCGCTTCCGCCATCAGCATGTACCGTGGATGAGAATCTAACGACCGATGAGTTGTTTTTCCTCCAGAAGGACTCACCCGTAAAAGCATCTGCACACTTTATTGTATTGGCACGTACCAGCGTTACCACAGCCGTCTATGCAATAAGGTGTGGGTGCTGTTGTCCCGCTTGGCACAATTTGGGAGGTTGTGTTGGTGTCGATTGTTGTGTCACCAACGCAGAAAGAAGTAAAGAATACGAGAAGCGCAAGGAGGTGCGTGGTCTTCATAGCTCTGGGTTGGGGTTCTGCCAGCTTTCGCAGAAGTATGCCGCCCCTTGGTCTTGGGACCTGATGTCATCCGCGGCAAATAAGCATAAAAATATGTCATGAATGACGCCTCAATCTTGCCCATTTCTGACATAATTGACATGTGAGATATTTTATGATTAAAATTTCAGACAAAGACAGGGACGCCATCCCATTCTTCCGAGATTAGTGTCGGACATTTCTTTGCAAAAGTGTCATAGATGTCTTTTTGTCACTGCGTAAGTTCTCCGCAACGAATCTCACTCAACAACAACCCTCCTATTAATTTAGAATCAATTATCCGGCACCCACACTTTGGTATTTTCAAACCGTAAGTTGAGAATCCCCCCTCTTGCATGTGACATGATACCCTTTGTTCGATTCTTTGTACACTTGCTGTCCGTGTTTACTCGCCACACTGGAGGGCTGTGCATCTTTGCGACTCTTTCCAACGATTCTTTTCAGAACGAAGAATCTCTAATATCATAATAAAGTCAGATACTTATGAACGAATCGTGTTCATGTTGTTAAAAATTTGTTGAGACCCGATGGCTCAAAACGACGAAGAACAAGTAATATAGAGATAGAAGTTCGAACTCGTCGGGGCAAGCTTCGTTTATTTTTTTACCTTGGCGTTGTAGATGGTACAACAACGCTGGGGCTTCTTTGCTTGATGATCACCAGTCTAACAAATTTCAGTAATTATAACCGTGATTTCTGTTCAATACAAATTGGGATCTACTTTTAACTTACATCACGCACTTTCTATCTGAGTTGGCACTTGAAGTTAGGAATGATAACGGTTCGGTTACCTCATGGATGACTGCAGTAAGTCATAAAACCTACTGAAAAAGGAATATATATTATCATAAAATCACAAAAAATGAAGAATCCATACAAATTCTAATATCCTGGCACATTTAAATTTCAATCATAATCTGCCCATGAACATCGCTTCAGGTCGAGATGGAGACTCTTCCAACCATAAATCTGGCTCAAGTGAAATGACAGAGAATCAAAATGAGGCGGTTTTATACAGATTGAATCTAGTGCTTCTTGGCTTGGTTGGCGGCCTGTTCTGTCTTCTCGGCGGCGCTCTGTGCGGCACCTCCGGCGGCTCCTTCCTTTGAGTTGAACTGGCTTCCTACTTTGCCGTCGGCCTTGAAGGCATCAGCTCCAGTCTTCTCTGCGGCCTTCTGGGCAGTTCCACCGACAGATCCCTCCTTGGTGAATTCTGAGGAGGATGTGAGTTTTGGAATCTATATGAGAGACGACTCACCCTTTCCGACCTTTCCGTCCTCCTTGAAAGCACCGGCAACCTTCTTGGCAGCTTCGGCGGCGGCGTTCTGTAATCGTCAGATCCATAGAGGATGACGTCACGATACGAACCTTGGCAGAGTTGGCGGCATCAGTGGCAGTCTTGGCAGCGCTGGCGGCGGCATCCTTGGCTTGCTCAGCGTAGGACTTCTCAGCGAAGGTACGGCGGATCATGACTGGGCGTTGGACAGTCATGCGGACGGTGGGGCGGACAAGACGAGCGCACTGCATTTTAGCGTGTAGTTTGTTGGTGTTTGGTGTGGTGTTGGCTTGGTTATGATGCCGTGTGTTGTCTAAGAAGACGGCAAACTGGAGGAAAATTCATCCACGTTTGTAGATTCAATTTTCAAGATTACAACGAGGTTTTTGTGCTGATCATTGTCTAAAAGTGTAACCATCAAATTGAACCAAGGGATTGGACGACATGTTTATTGTGCGGCTTTGGAGGAAGTAACAAGTTGGGAGATCTGGAAGGTATGAGAATGGTATCAGCGGAAGAAACTTCACCTCGCTCTTAAGAGTAGCAATGCCGTTCTCTTTGGCTGCGATTTGATCTTTCTTCTCTTTGATCTGAAGTTCAGATATCTCCACCTGCTCATTCTGACCGGAAGAAACTGTTTTTGTGAGGACAGATGAGAAGAGGTATTACCTTGTGCTCTGTGTCGTTGACTAATTTGGATCAGTGAGGCGAGCAGGTTTCTTTGTTCTCGTGTTGCCTGGAAGTATTCCTCCCACACTCGGCCTCTCTTCTCTTGCCTCGCGTCCTCTGCTTTTCTGCAGATCTGACTGATCTATTAATGACACCCATAAGAATGTCCATACCACAAGAGTGACACTTTCTGTTGGGTTTCGAAGGTGTTGGTCTCAATTTCCTTCATTTCAGTGCCAAGGACGGTAGCCTGCAGATCATGAGACGAGATCAGTTGTAAGTGTGTACTTGAGTTCTCAGAGCTCTGTTGTCATCTTCCAGACGTTGAGCCTCTAAAATGGAGGTAGCTTGCTCTGCCAAAAGACAGTCTCGACTCTTCTTCAGGTGGTCCAAGTGTTTCTTCGAGGTTTTGAACCTGGCAGTACTTTGGGACAACGCCTCTTTCTCTTCTTCACACAGCCTCTGCTTCTCTTCCTTCATATCTACGAGAGCTTTAAGCTCTCCAAAGAAGGCATCCTGCACACCAGACATTTCTGAATTTATGATCTTCAGCTGGGGCCAATAATTCTAGTTGTAGATGAACCACTGGTCCATCTACAACTGTTTATAATCATTTTCAGATTATTTTCTGATTTTCCAACGCTTGGAAGAAAGAACAAACCTCGTTGAAGTAAAGAGTGTGGTATTAAGGACTTTTGTGATCTTTTTCAAGCTTAAAAAACAGCACCTTTCAAAGTGACACTCTAAACACGGAGAGGAAGCTGGTGGGTGTTCCTGTCTTTTGACGTGGAAAGAACATTTTTCTTTCGGTCATTCTTTCCGAGCACCACGATCTCACTACGCCCTGTGGCGGTGAACATTGCCTCTCCCTTCTAACAAATAAACTGTGATCGACCTTCACACTCGACATGGCGGAATCTATGACTTTGAAGAGGACAGCTACGGCTCATTATCAATTCACTTGTATGCAAGTCGAACTGCAGAGATGGATAGAGCAGGTCAGCAGGCATGATTCATAATCAGAATCTGAGTATTTCAGGTGTTGGGTGAAAATAATCTCTTCGAAAAAGATGCAGAGTTTGCTGTTGCCCTAAGAGACGGCAGGATCCTCTGCCGACTAATGAACAAGATCAGACCAGGTATCGGCATCGGACACATAGATCCAGTCTCTCGATGTAATATCAAGTCATTCTTAACAGGTTCTATCACCAAAGAACCCCAGAAGACGCAAGCAGCTTTCAAGATGATGGAGTATGTCAGCTGGTTCGCCATCGCCGCGGTCAATTATGGCGTCGAATTTGTCTTCTTACCTTCTGATCTGGTGACTCCTCCAACTCCATTTTTTTGGATTTTTTTTCATTACGTTGTACAAGATGAAGACGTCCTAAGAATAAAGTCACCGAAAATAAACAGGTCTCTGGTAACAACATGATGTCCGTTTTGGCCACTCTCTATGAACTTGGAGAGCTCGCCGCCTCCAGAAATGAAGCACCACCGATAGAGAAGTTGAGCGAGACAAGCCCAGATTTTCACAAGGTGAGTCCATTTGTCGTGATCATCGTGTCATTTTGACACGTGTCAGCCTTCCATGCAGAAGAAGAGGATCAACATCATCTCTAAATTTGAGGGGGGATCTTCTGCCACGATGAATCTGCCATCAACCCCAAACACACCAGCACCATCTTCAACACAAAGTGGACAAAGTCTGTTTAAAGTTCCATCAGGTGGGTACATCTGCATCTTCTATAAGTACTTCTTTTTATTTCGAATATCCAAAGATAAAATTTCAAAGATTAAAAAATCGACTTAGAACCCACAGTTCCTCAAAAAATTGTCCCCGCGGTAAAGACCTCTGCGACCCTCTCCTCCAGCGCATCTACAACGAGCCAGAAGGAAAAAGACCAGACATCAATACCAGAAATAAACTTGTCTGCACCACCCGTACAATCTGACGCCAGAAAGGTCGTTGTAGACGCACCAGAGATTTCGCTGAAATATCACAGTTGTCACCGCGGGGATCCTTCACCAAGGCCCTTACGATCAGAAAGGTAGGAATATTCTCGGAAATTTATGTTGAAAAAAACAGAACAAAACGTTGGAGGACCCACTACCAGAAAATTCCGAGAAGGATCTTCAGAGATCTGGATCTGCCCCAACTTCTCCAAGAGAGTTGGAGATTTCCCAGATCGTTCAGATTGAAGCTACAGAGCCAGAGAAGTCCGCAACAGAAACATCAACAGAAAGTTCAGTGAATAATCCGACACAAGATCCCAAAGCAGAGATTCCCGCCGAAAACTCAGAGAAAACTCAACAATTGACATCTGCCCCAACAGACGAAGAAAAAAATTCACAGCAAGAGGTCCAAGGTCAAGTAGAGACACAACAGCCGGAAGAAAAAGTTACTGCCTCAGAAATTTCCGAGAAAACTCAGCCGGAAACTTCGCAGAATATTCCAGAGACACCCACAGACTCGGAGACATCAGCACCTTCTTTTCAAGTTGACGATTTCAGCACAACAACGGGTGAAAATATCCTGGAAAACTCACAGAATTATTCAAGCGAAAGTGAGGACGAATCTTGCCGAAGAAGAAGGTCTTCTACAAAGTGAGCCATTACGACATCATCATCATTTTCATCATGATATCACTAAAATTTCGAAAATTCGCTGAAAATTCACAGTTTCTCTGTTACATCTGATGACAGCCTACCGGAGCAGGAGAAGATTAAAAAGACGGAGAATCTAAGGTTATCCGTCATCAAAGAAATCGTCGCAACAGAACAAGCCTACGTGAAGCACTTGCGCATCATCGTCAACGTGGGATTTTCGCATATTTCAGTCCACTCGCATCTTTCAGAAGTGAATTCCTGAAAATTCACAGAACTTCATGGAATCGCTCAACTACAACGCGATTGTAGATGAAGCCACCGTGAATTGTTTATTTTCCAACGTGAGAGATCTGGAAGTTTTGAATTCAAAATTGCTTGCAAGACTTCAAGACAAGATGGAGAATTCATCACCGGAGTACTGGGTCGTAGGAGACGTTTTCTTGGAAATGGTAAGAGTCAAAATGAAAACACAAAGAGATTGTAGCGTGGTAGCGGCCAAAGTGTATTTTGCCGCAATTTGCACTAAAAAGAACAGAAAAATTATCGTTACGGTTTTGTCAAAAAAATTGTACAAAATTGTACGGGAAATGTATCTCTGCGGCTTTTTGCTGCAAATAATAAAAAACATCCAAAAAAATAACAGAGAAATATATCTTGGCGGTTAAGCCGCAAAAAATGTACTTTGACAGCGCATCATTATAAATTGATCATATAGAAGCCATCGTGGTTCAAAACATTCGAGATGATTTAAAAGTCTTTTTGTCGACATTTTTTATCATCGAAAATGACTCGTTGTAGATTGACGAATTGACGATTTATTCTGTATATTGTGCAAATAAGGAGCAGTCCACTTCCATGCTGCTCAAGTTAACAAAAGAGAATGACAGATTCAACAAGTGGTTGAAGGTGAGTGTCTCAACATGACATGTCAAAATGACATTTTGGACAGGAAGTGACAAAAGATTCCGAGCTGAATGGACTTGGAATTGGTGATTTTTTGGTGAAACCCGTTCAGAGGATTTGCCGATATCCACTGTTGTTAAAAGAATTATTAAAATACACTAACGAATACCACCTTGACTACGAGCAACTTGGTGAGTTGTAGATGGATATAATTTTCCCGCCAAAATATTGAAAGATCTAGTACTTGCGAGTCAGAAGATGGAGGAGTTGACAAGTCTTGTCAACGAAACAAAAAGAATGGAAGAAAATTTCGCGAAAATTCACCAAGTACGTAACCAGATTCGCGGAATTTCACAAGAAATTTCTGAGAAAAAAAGGTGGCGTCCCTTCTGGGCATGGAGAATCTCGCAGATAATGACGAGAGGACCTTTGTAAAAGAAGGAGAGCTGATTGCACTCCTGGAGGGCAAATCCACAAAACCAAGGAGCTTCGTGTTTTTCCTGTTTTCAGATCTGCTCGTTTTCGGCAAGAGGTTCGTCATTATTTATTTCTGATCTACAATTCCATCTACAACGATGTTTTTTATTATTTATTTCTGATCTACAACGTTTTTTTTTTCTATGATCGTTACTGATGAGAAGCAGAGCAAATAAGAGGCACAGTTTGTCCTCTAAGAGCAGGCAGATCACATATAGAGGAGAGATGAAGATGGCAGGAAGTATCATCCAATCATGGAACGATGCCACATGTCAGTCCTTTCTCTATGACATCTTATTTTCTTCACATGATATCTTGTTCTTTTCTATGACATCTTATTTTATTTTGTTCGATTTTATGATATCGATATTTAATCTTCAGATTCTAGTTGTGATATCACAAGTGACGAGTTGTAGATATACGGTATGGATGGCAGCTGGTGTCAGCAGCAGGTGTCAAAATGACACTTGGCGCCCAGAGTCAAGCGGAGAAGGACCAATGGCTCAAAGCCTTCAACGAGGTGGGATATCTACTTCCTGAAATTTCGCAGCAAATTGAGTGAAATTTCAGGTGAACAACCCCATATTGTCACCAGAGGGAAGCAGAGTAATGAGAAGGACATCAGTGGTGATGCCCACAACGGGTACAAGTAATGAGACATCTCAAAGCTCCCTATCAGGTATCTACATCGTTGTAGATCGATCCATTATTCTGAAACATTTTCTATCTACTTCTCAAAAATGACGCTTCGCGCCACAAAGAAAAATTTAAATAAACAAATAAAAGTATAAAAACTCCACCCCATTGAATATTTTTCAGCAAAAGACAGAAACTCTCGCAACATGATCAGAGCCTCATTCGCATCTCTTAACGCCGCACAACTCGCGAAAGGTGACGACGCCAGCACTTGGAAAGCCGCGTCTCTTGAGGCCGTGAAAGATGCCAACAATGACATAGTAGAAGAGAACAAGAAGTTGGAGGCTCTCAACGAATGGAAGAAAAAATGCGAAGAAGAGATCCGAAGCGCCCACGTTTCCATGGTGGAATCACAGGGTGAAAAAGAAGGTGGGCTCGTTGTAGATGGGGTTGTAGAATGACAGAATTCAGCGGATTTTCTGTTGAGAAGTCAGCAGAAGAGGGAGCTGACTGAGCTGAAGGAGCATCTCGTCACCTTGACGATGCAGATCATGCAGATCAAGGAGGGACAGGTGTGTCTCGTTGGAATTGAATTCACCGTATTATAATATTATTTATTTAATGACGTCATCACAGAGTAAGTCAGGAGAGTCTGGAAACACAAAGAAGGTGAGAACACTTTTATTTATTTTTCTTTTACTTTGGAAAATTTCAAAGCATTTTCTTGGAATAATCCGTATATCTTCTTGGAATAATCTGTATATTTTCTTGGAATGATTCAGAAATATATTTTTAAATTTGGAAGGTGATGCATGACACGACAATATTAAACAAGCAATTAAACGAGGAGAAAAAGCAAAGGAGAGAACTCTCACTATGGAAAGACGAATTCCCACCCAAAATGGACGAGATTTCCAAGAAATTGAAGATAGAAGTGGACGCCAAGGCGAAGCTTCAAGAGAAGCACGACAAACTCCTCGCCAAAGTCACAAAATCACAAGAGAAAAAGGCTAAAAAAACATAAAATCGAGCTAAAGTTGCTTCTTTTTACAAAATCGTAATTTCGTTAAGAAGTTGTTGCAGAATCAAGTTCTTCTTGCATCAGATCACCCATAATATCAGCCAGACTTCCTGAATATATTAAATCGAATTTTAATATTGAAAAATTTGTTGTTTTCACTCACTCTGTGGGGATTCATCCTCTCTTGGTGCAGGGCTATTTGGTGTGTACGACGATGTCCGCTGGAGGAACGATCTCATCTCCCCTTTCCTGCTGTCTTGTCGCCTCAGAGGTCCTTTGGTTAAGAAATGTTGTGTTGGCCTTGGTGGCTCTGTGTTGTTGTTGCGCTTATCGCTTGATGTCCCATTCTTTTCTGCTTCTTCATGGTCCTCATTGTTCTGATCATCTTGGTCATCGTTATAAGCGTCTTCCACTTGTTCGTCTTCGTCTACAACGGGTATCCCGTGCCTGTCCGCAGGGATGATCAAGTTTTCATATGCAGCGAGTTGTAGATCGTCCTCTTTCTGGTGGATCTCCAACATTAATCTTAATTTCTCAATCTCCTCCAAATACATCTGTGTCCTTGAGATCCTGCTGAGATATCTTATCATCGCATAGTGCAGAATCAGACATCTTAACGAGCTCACCCTCTCTTTCTCTGTGGCCAAATCGTTGTACTCATAATTTCCCACAATCAAATTGTTATATTTATCTCGTATATCATTGTGTTCTTTTGTTTGTCGTTGTAGACGGTCCTCGTTTTTCATCAATAAGGTGGTGAGTTCCTTGATTTTTTTTTTGGCTTCTACAAACAGGAGGGGAACCTCCATCTCAAATTTACATTGCCGAACCAACAGTCTGTTCTCGCGTTTCAACTACTTGTTTCAGAATTCATTTGACATCATTTGATCGTTTCGCAGGCGCAGCTGCTCGTTTGGTTATATGTTGATGGGATCACGACCGAAAACGCTTGCTCTTGCAGCGAATACGAGAACATTGGATCCTCTTACCCTGATGTTTTCCTCCTCCATTTTTTTGGACCTCTGTTTCAAATCTTCGACTTCTGAGAGTAGTGTGTTCAGCTGTTTCGTCCATTCTATCACTTCCTTATCCTTTCACTGGGTCAGATATCATAATTGCAGGACCAATTATGTTTTGTGTTTGCTTCATCGCAAAATGAAAAACACTGTAATGTGATTACAGATACATCTCACTCTCTCTTCTTGTGCTTCTCTGGCTTTCTTCATCTCTTGTCTCTTCTCTAAATTTAGATCGTCGAAATCTGTAAAAACGTCAAAAAACGCTATGTGTATCGTTCGAATTGCACCTCGTGTCAATCTAATTTTAGCATCCTTCAGAGCTGTAACACCGACCAGGGCATCCCTGTGCATGTCTCTGATTTGTACCATGCCTTCAGCCAGTGACCTCTCCTGAAATTCATGAGAGTTGATTTTTTCAAGTACTTGTACAACGACTTTTCAAGCTCTGAGCCAGCTATTCATAGTGAATGAACACACCTTGTTCAATTTATGTTCTAAAGTGGAGATCTGATTCTGATATTTTCCCTCTCTTCTGATGTAGCTGTCCTGCCTCCTCTCGATCTCATACTCCAGTTTGTGAATGTCTGAGTTTTTGTCATCGATGATCTGTCTGAGTTTTCCGGCTTCTCTTCTTAATCGCAGTATCATGTCTTGCATGTCTGATTCGAGCTGTAATCATCACCAGCTAATTCTATTATGATGACACTCACCATCACTCCTGATTCTGAAAATGTAAATCCTCTAGGCGTATACGCTCTTGGCGTGGTCTGAGTTGAACTCAGTTCAGGGCTGCTCATTATTTCCACCAAAGCACGAGCTCTCGAGCTTCCTCTTAACCTCGCGCTTGATAGCTCTGGGGAACGACCACCTGCACGTTCTACATTGATCTGAGGGACTGTGAGATGTTCCATGTGAATTGTTTTCCAAGACTGAAAATAGTCGAGGCACGATCCTTTGGTCCGGCACATCACACGATTCGCGGGTGTCAAAAGATTGAGAGGATGAGCGACAGGTATGGGCAGAGAGTGTTAGGGATAAAGTCATTCTATCTGAGTGCTTCTCCTCTCAAGACTGGTGTTCTGGATCGTTTCGAAAATCTCAGTAAATTAAGCCATCCACATATCACCAAGATCTTCGATGTGATACCTGGAAAACAGAGTGAGTCTCGGTCATTTCCAAAGAATGGTGATTTTAAAGAATCTAGATCGATTGACACTTGTTGGTGAACACTTCACGAAAACTTTGAAAGACAAATTGTCCTCTCAAGAAGTTGCATCTTATCACGGGAGGTAATCGAGTTGTTGAATTTGTTGCTTTCTTTGGTGTGATCTCATGAACACAGCGGAAGCAACGGGAAATTATTGGATAAATGGTGTGGTGAGCTTTTAGACGCTCTGGTGTATCTCCACACAAATGAACAATGTCCTCTCTCACATAGAGCTCTGTGCCTGGAAAATGTGCTCATCTCGGAGGTGTGACGACATCAATCACATGACACCTCATTTTTGAACAGGATGAACAGCTTAAGCTGTCTTTAGATTATGGTATCTATCATCTCACGAATAACTCTAAAGATGCACCTTTTGTTATTGGGTTTGTTCACGCGTCAAGATCGAGTTGTGACATCTTATAGAGATATCTCACACATGGCACCTGAGGTGATGGTCCATTCACATTCTGATGCACCGTTCCCGGAACGCTGTTATAAATCAGATATCTGGAGGTGATTTATTTCACATTTTTTCATATTTTTTTCAATTTAATATTTTTTATGAATAAAAAAAATAATCAATTCATTTTAATTCTCGAAAATTCTGCTATCATATCAGAATTTATTTAGTTTGCGGTCTAAACGACCACAGTTTTGGAATTATTTTGTTGCAGATGGCTGGCTCTCTGCCACTTGACCAGAAAGAGTGTCCGTATTATAAATATATGCAAGAAAAGCAGAAAGAAGCCCCTTCTGCACCACAAGACCTCTTGTCTTTTGATGATGAAGACACACATCAGGTGATGCTCATTTGGACCATTTTAAAATATTAACGGAGCATAGGACCTCTTCAGTGAATGGCTGAAATCAAAATTGGATCAAGCCCACAAAGATGTCTCAGCAGATTTTAAAGACGTCATAATGTCATGTCTCACCTGGTCTCCCAGAAATAGACCTGACGCTCTACAACTGTGGAGTCACCCCTCTGTACAGAGATGGAAGGCGGAGGTCAATTCGAAAAAGATGTGGATGATGAAGCCCGCATTGCGCAGTCTACATCTCGGTAAGTTCACGCGTTGTCACGGTAAGATGACGTGAATGAACGTACACTCAGATGTCGATGGGTTGATCTCAAAAATGGAACAAATATTGTCGGGGGAAGTAATCGAACCCGTGAATCTTCCACAAGATCCCATAGAAGTGAGGATATGCTCTACATGGGTTTTAGTTTTTAGATCACAGATTGAGATTTTATAGTTGATGGAGATGATAGATCTAGATCTTGACATGGATCTGTTTGATTCCCATGGGAATTCCGAGAACAAGATGAGCGAACAGTTGGGTGATTGGTACTTTGACGACTTGTCACAATCCGATGCGGAGAATTTTCTTCGAAAACACACGGAAGACACACTGTTGGTCAGACGTCGTGAGGTGAAATCTGACAGATGTCAAAATGACACTTCTGACACATTCAAGCTCGGGGGCAGGACACAAGGTTATACTTTGTCTGTCTTTGAGAAGAGATCAGATCGAGTAACACATCACAACATCATCAGGTTGAATGAGCCCGGCAAATTCGGGTTTTGCTTCACTACAAACAAAGGCAAGATATATGCCAGTCTACACCAGCTGGTGCAGCACTCGAGTGAATGTTCCACATTCCATTATCCTGACAGAGATTTCCTGGAAATTTCGACGAGGGGAAGGAGCGCCTCCACACAATCACGTAAAAATGACAGGCAGTATATAGAACAACAGGTGACGCTGTAGTTTGACATTTATGTTTTCTGCATTTCAATTCTTCGCAAATATTACATTTATGCGTCTATGCTATTTTTTTCTTATATAATAAACTATATTTACTCGTTGTAGATAGAGGTTGACCCACTTGAAGAATTGTATAAAGGCTGGAAGGCAGTAGGATATGGCAGCTTAGACAAGAGATTCAACCGACTCCTACTCTTCACAAACAAAGCCCAAGTGCGAGACGATTTTATTTTTCAACTTGAAGATATAGATCTCGATGAAAATTCGTTGAAAATTCCAGGGACACGGGTGCTCTATAGATAGATTGCCCAATATGATGTTGTCACATTCCACGAAAGTTGATGTCATCATAAACTCCGACCCGGAGTTTTTGTACAGAATGGAAATTATCTCCGTCCCCCCAGCTATCTTTGAGACTTCCACAAAGGTGAATTTATTTTATTTCAATTGTAAAATCACAAGTCGTTCGACGTGAATTTATTCGCACGACTACATCAGAAACTATTGAATGCACATACAAGTATTTCGCATCAATTACTTGACGAATGAATGTCTTAGGTATCATCGAAGGAAAAGAGACACCACATACAGAACTACGACCCCTCATTCGATTTCATGCTGAATTATTCGGTGATCTACAGAGAGAAGAGTATCCACTACCAGAGGTGATGCGATTTTCCCGCCAAAATCCTGTTTCAAAAATCAAATGTGATATGTGGACGCATTTGGATTCGCATCCTTTGAATCGGATGGTAGAATGTTGTGCAATACTCGGGTTCGTTCATATCGACACAGTCTACCGCATCCCTTGCCGCACTGCGAAGTCAAGCGTGTCTGAGCGAGGCCAGTACTAAGGTGGGAGACCACTTGGGAAGCCCTCGTGACGAACTCTTTTGCATTTTATGGACATCTTATGGACATCTTTGGATATCTTTGGGCTTCAACATACCAAGGATAAGCTTGCGCTGGGGTTTTTTGTGACAGACTATTTTTTGGTTTTATTCTGTTCTATTTTTAGACTGAGTACTTTCAGATACAGAAGCTCAGTATTCAAAGAGTTGCTACCGGACTACCCAATCACACAAATCGAGATTATCAAAGAGGCAAGGAAAGATATTCCTCCAGCTCTGAGGGGCGAAATCTGGGCCGCCATTCTGGGCGTTCCCTCCGATTCAAAGGCGATATTTGACTCTTATGATTATATATCTGAAGGTCCCGCTGGTGAGATTTCGAAATTTGAATCTGGATTTTGGCGGGAAAATGGGATTTTCGCTGAGAGATGTAGATAAGCAGATTGACTTGGACATACCGAGATGTCATCAGTACAATAAAATGATGTCCACACCCCACGCAAAAGAAGGTGAGCCAAAAAACCGAAATTTCTCTGATATTTCGTCACCATTTGATCCATCCCCCTCGAATATTCACGGAACTTTCCAGGTCTGAAGACCATTCTGAAATGTTGGGTGGCTAAATATGACGGTGCGCTTGTGTACTGGCAAGGCTTAGACTCAGTGTTGGCACCATTCTTACTGTTACATCTAAACGATTGGTCAAAGGCCTTCTGCTCAATGGATTTATTCGTCCAAAAATATCTCAGAAATTTCTTCACAAAGGACAATATGTCACATCTTCAGGTAGAGATGTCATCGTGTCATGTCGTGTTATTTTGACACGTATCAGGAGACGCTGTTAATATTCAGCCAACTGATGGCCTATCATGACCCCGAGTTGGCCTCGCATCTGAGCAATATCGGATTTTACCCGGACTTATACGCCGTCAGTTGGTTTTTGACACTATTCTCCCGTGAGCTCCTCGTTATTCAAGATTTTATTGTATTTTTAATTTGCAAACAAATTTGAAGCTTTTTATCCACAAAAACATAAGTAAAATCAAAAATGGCTTTGGAAACATAAAGAATCACCTGAAAATAATATTGTCAGGCCCACAAAACTTTACGCGCATCTGTTGTCTATTTGTACATCTCGACAACTCTCAGTTGTGAGAAAATATTCAAAGAACTATTGAATTGATTTTCCCAGACTTCCTTCATCTGGATAAGATCTTCAACTGTTGGGACATCCTCTTAGTCTCCCCGTTCTCATTGATTCATTTCATGGCTGTAGCTATCATGAAGCAGCTCCGTGACAAGATCATACCCGTTGACTTTAACAACTGCATCTTCTTGTTTTCGAATCTACCGCCCGTGAATATACAGTTGGCCATTGAGGACTCTGTGTCTATGTTCCATTGCACTCCTGCCAGTCTGACAGAAGTGAAATATTATTTAGAGAGGGGAAATGCAGACTACAACGTCAGAGATTTGAATCTGACCCTAGAGGTGTGTCACAAACCTCGAAAGCGGAAGATGATGAGTTTAATTCAATGACTTCTATAGGTTTTGAAGAAAGAGCTGGCACCCAGGATGTCTCTATCTGATTTGCAAGACAATCACAAATTGATCACAGCAATAGACATACGACCTCAACTAGAGTATGTCCATCATTGATTAGATCATCATAGGGCAGAAAAGATACAAAATATGCACATCAAAAATCACATTCTAATGAGGATTACAACAATGGAGCTGTTGTGATGAAATACTGACGGCATCAGGTACGAAATATCACACCTTCCAGAGGCAGTGCACATGCAGCTGTTCAACTTAGATGGCTCGATCAACACAGAAGAACTCGAGAAGTACCGAAAGACACACATTCTGATCATCGGATCTCCAGACATAAGCAGCATGTATTACGGCCCGAGAGTGAGCGAATTCCCATTTCTATATGTGTACAGCGAAAGATGCAATTGGATGATGCAACATTGATGAAAAATAGATTGGAAATGAGTTGGTGAATCGACATTTTCCTTTTGTGAGCACTCTACATGGTGGTTACCCATTTCAATGAATAAATATCGATGTATTGTGCTGATGATTTGATTTACGATTATTGTTTTCAGATGTACAAAAACAAAAATTCAATTTATATAGAGGGCATTAATACCATTAGAAGCTGTGTAACAAATGCTAATTCCTGTTCCCTTTCTCTAAGTGAGCGGTTTCCGGCGTTTTTCTATGTTTTTTTGTGATGTTCAAGAATGGAAGTTTCGAAATTTGAAACACAACACCCGAATCATCACACACAAAATGGGAGAGAACTTGACCCAAACGATCCATAGGCTCCTTCAATCCCATCCCGAGGTGTTTCCATCTCTATCTGCGCGATATGATTATATGATAATGACAATACTTTAAGGGGATAGATCAGGACCTATTAAAGAGAGAGCTACCTGGCACTACTTTACAGAAGATGGGTGAAGCGATTAATTCCCTCTTGTCAAAGGTATTGACGAAACTCTTTATTTCCAACACCTATTCCAAGGTATTATATCATGGCTTCTCTGACGCTGATCAGAAAATGGCACAAATCGGCAGAGATGCCGCCGGTAAATTGATCTACAGAGAGTTCAAACCAGAAGAGGCTGGAAAGTGAGTATTCTCTCTCTGACAATCTCCTAATGGAAAAAGATTACAAGGCCTGAATGCAGAAGAACAGATTGTGTTTCAACTCGTCTCTAACGCTGGAAATAAAGGTAAGTGTCCATCATCTGTCTGTTGTTTATGCCTCAGGTATCTGGTCACGAGAACTCAAGACACAGAGCGGTCTGATGCAACCACAAATTACTAAACTCGCCAAGACATTAGAGGCGAAAAAGTTGATCAAAGCGCACAATTCTGTCATGGTGAGCCACCTCTGCTATTTAATGTTGACACTCTATAAGCAAGGCACATCACGAAAGGTGTACATGCTTTTCAATTTAGAACCACACATTGATGTGTCTGGTGACATTTGGTACAATGGAGTGGAGATGGACACTGTGCTCATCGACCAATTACACGCACTTGTGATCAGATATATTCAACAGAAGGTGAGGTGTCGTCGATGGCGTGTGTTGATATCTCTTAGCAACAGGCATCAGTGGCAGAGTTGACAGAACATTTGAAGAAATCTGGTGTGTCGAAGGTGCGCGAATCACTATCAATATTACCCGAATTTTTTAATTTAAAAATCAATTTTTTCCACAAAATCGAATTCTACTCTCGTCCACATTTATTTCTAGTTTAATATTGATATGTACAGAACGAATTAAAAGTATCCAATGTGCAGTCAATTGTAGATGCACTCACATATGATGGAAAAGTGGAAAATTCAATCGATAATCCGGTAAGAAGATAATAATTACGGCAAATGTTGAGATGTGCAGAACTATTATCTACTGACGAATCTGGGAGTACAACCGAACGGATTCACAGATATGCCTTGTGGATCATGCCCAGTGAGTTCTACATCGTTGTAGAGCGATGTATTTACGTAGATAGGTGTTTTATGAGTGCTCAGACTCGGGAGATATAAGTCCACAGACGTGTATATATTACCAAAGATGGCTGGGACTTGCCGATGAAACGCCGAAAAGCAACGCAAAGGAAGCAAAAACCACGCAAATAAAATGACCGCGCTCAGACTGGAACATTATTTACTCGTTGTAGATGGTGCAACAACTTGACGGCTTTGGTATGTTTGCCATCAAAAACTGGTGATTTTGGAAAAGGCCTTCTGCTCGTTAAGACTGTCCTTATGCCGCCACTGGCTGTCTTTACATGCTGTATCTGTTTGGCCTAAAGACATCAGAATCACAAGAAAGTCACATAAGAAGGCGTACCTTCGCGCCAAGTTTTTCGATGACGTGTTGAATTTTCGTGTTGAGCAGGGTGCTGTTGATGTGATTTGGGTCGTCATCCTGCGCATTCACTTTCATGATCAATTTCTGATATTGCCTGGACGATTTAATTCTCACGATCCCATGATCAGGAGCTTACTGATTGAGTTGATCGTATTCCATCTCTAACCCTTTCAATAACTGCTGCATCTCTTCACTCTGATTAACCAGTTCCCCATCATCGTCCACGTCCAGACTGTCCTCATCTATAAGAGCCCTCAGTTATACAACTAACTTGAAGAAAACTGACTTGGAAGACCGGATGTGGCGCAGTGTGGCTGCCACGCCTTTGTACATGGCCGCGGCGGCCCTTGCTTTTTTGGGACTCTTTTTACTTCCTGTCTCTCTTGCTGGCTGCTCAAGTGCATATTTACAAGCATCATCGCGTGTTGAACATGTGATGGCATATGAAAACTCTTCGTATTTGGCTGTACATGTCGATATATCTTCTCATTGAACTACGTACCTTTCCCACCACGAAAGGCATTTCTGCATTTCCGCCTGGGGTTGAATGATCTCTCTTCGTTGTAGTTCTGTGGCTCTGTTCTATTGAGCGGTCTGGGGACAGTACCCTCTTTCTGCCACGTAGAGAAGTGTCTGGAGTAACTGTAGATGAAATATTTTTCTGTTCGAGCTTATAGAGGTCCATCTGCCTTCTTGATTGATTACTGTCTCTCTCCATATGATCAGCGTGGGCCCTCATCATGTCTAATTCTTTCTGAAGCTGTGATGTTCAGAAGTGGTTCGGGTACATCAGCACTCACCAGTTCAACCTGTTCTCTCAACATCCTCGCGTCTTGTTCTTTTTTCAGTTCGTATTTTTGGTGGTCTCTGTCTCGAACTCTATTCGAGTTGTGAGCCGCCTGCAGCTCTTCGAGCTCTTTCGCGTATCTGATCAACTCTTCTTCCCGCCTCCTCAGAATCTGCTCCTCCTTTTGCCTTTCCATCTCTCTCATAGCCATCTTGTGAGGTCAAAATACGCAGGTATGACGTACACATTACCTCTCTCTCACGTTGTGCGCGGATGATACGTGCTTCTTCCTCTAATTGATTGCATGTTTGTTGATATCTGGCCCTTTCATCTTCCAATTCTCTGATCTTATCTTGAAGTGACCGAAGTGCTGAGAGAACGGCTGATTTTATTAAGAAGCTAATTGATGATGTGTTGCTTCACCTTTGGAGTTGCCTGTTGGTGTGGTGGTTCCTCTAACTGGAGTGGAAGCAGCTTTAGGGGATTCATAATAAGATGAATTTCGGCTTTGATTGAGGCTCGTATCGATCCTTCCAGAAAAAGATGTTCTTAAGCTTGGGTCGTTAAGATTTATGAGACGCTCGCCATCAACCTAGCCACATAAGAACGATGAGTGAGCTTCGGAACACACCTCTTTGGTCGCCATCGGTCAACTTTGGCTCGCTAAGAAAATTGAATTTCAAACGGCCAACTTTTTCGCGCCAAAAAGAAGACAACTCCATCACAAAGAGATCTCAACTCATCTTTAATTCACATCCACATATATCCACATGTGATGTCGACATCTCTTCAGAGAACTCTTCAGTTGAGCAGACCTTGGAGATCAGGATTCTCATCGCGTTGAAAATTGAGAATTTTTACGAATAATTATTGGGGGGGGAGGGATGTGCGAGGAAGGAAAAGAGAAGCGCACTGGTTTCCTTTTCAGTCGAGGATCGTACCAGCATCTCCCACTTTAAAGGTGAGCAACAACATCAAATGGATCTCTATCGTTGTTTATCATGGTATATGTCTCGGATATAGATGGTAGAGGGATCATATGTTAAACACATAAAGATCTTACCAAAGCTCAACTGGATCGGCTGTGTTTATATACTTGATATACAAATTTAGACTGTTCTTGTTCTTTTTGTGTTTAGATCTTTAGTTACTGAGATCTTTTTTTCTGGGATGAATCTGATATGTTTCGGAATCATATGATCTGACAAAGGCTATAGAGTCAATATGCCCCACTCATTCGGTTACCGTGCTCGCACTCGCTCTAAGTTCGCTCGTCCCTTCAGACAGCATGGTCCCACTCACCTCTCCACTTACTTGACCACATACAAGCTTGGAGACTTCGTTGACATCAAGGCCAACGGTTCCATCCAAAAGGGTATGCCCCACAAGTTCTACCACGGAAAGACAGGAAGAATCTGGAACGTCACCAGAAGAGCCGTCGGTGTTGAGGTTAACAAGGTCGTTCGTAACCGCATCATCAGAAAGAGAATCCACGTCCGTGTTGAGCACGTAAGCAAGTCTCGCTGCAGAGAGGACTTCCTTGCCCGCACAGCAAGAACCTCCGAGGAGAGAGCCGCCCTCAAGGCCAAGGGAGGTCAGTCTCATTTTTATTTTTCCTAAGGACATTGAAAATAAATGGTATCCTGAGACATGATGCAGAGCACAAGAGACAACCCGCTCAACCCAGACCCGCTCACTTTGTCAAGAACAACGGTGTCGAGCAGATCAACGTTCTCAGATACGAGGAGCTCTACTAATCATATTTTGGGAATAAAAATGACTCTGGGACGAGACTCTTTATGTGCTTCTCTTCATTTAATTTATTAGAACTTTGTTGGTTGATGAAGAGGATAGAAAAGTGGGAATATTTTGTGAATGTGATGGACTTGATCGATCAACTTCAGAAGTCACGGAAGTATGATCACACCACCATTTGTCATCTCTCAGGATGCAGGTATGTTACCCAGATCTACTTTCTCTTACACTATCTCAGACTTTATACAAGTCGAGTTGACTGTTCCCCACATCAAGGTTCGTGATAACGCTCTGATCAGCTCTGAACCAATTAGGCCAAAGAGATCGACTTTTACATTGATGAATCAGTTTTTAAATTCCATTGCCGTCCCTATTTCTTGAGGTTGTTAAGCTTTCGTCGGTGATTCAGTTTCGTCAATTGATCGAGCCAGATTGTTATTCCAGCAGAAATTGGTGGAAGATGGACGAGAGAAGGCCTCTTATGATTATGGAACTGGCATCCTCACTCTTCGTCTCCCCAAATTAACTCCTGGCGAGGACTTCAGCGGCTTAGAAGATCTCAACAGCTTAGTATCTAAGAAGACGGTACCGGTTGAGGAAGGACAACAGAACAGGCCTGCCATAGAGATTCTTCAATCAGATGATCAAGGTCTGCATTATGTTCTTAACTTTTCGCTGTACACCACGAGATGAAAAATTGATCTCCATCGCGGCTTTGCCGCTGCTAATGGTCGAGAAGGCCTCTGTACATCACTCTAAATATTCTTGGACTTGAATATCTTTTCAACAAAAGCATCCTCGCACATACAATCTTTGGTATATCATGAAGGCATCTCAAACTTGAACAGATTGGGAAGATGAAGACATCGATTGGGAGATTGAACAGAAGGTGAATGAGGTCCCCGTGGCTGATCTGTTGGGGAAGCCTCAATACGGGTTCAACCAGCATGCTTCCAACTATTTTGGTCCTCTGCAAGGTGCGCAATCCATCTCACCGCCCATCTGAACATTCGTTGTAGATGAGCTGAGAGATTTCATGGAATTACGCACACCAGACGAGACACCCTCTGTAGACAGGCCTGGCCTCAGAAAACAAACCGAAGATGACAGATGGAACCCAGAACATTACATGTAAGCCCTGAAGAATTCGTCATTTATTTTCAGAAGCACCGTGCTGCTCATACGAAATTTGGACAAGGTAAAAGTTTATTGACATGGATCCACAGGATGGATTTTATAGAGGACGAAATGATAGAGGAGCTCTTGAGATTTTCTCCCGCCTGGAAGAAACTGAAAAATGCGGAAAATAAATCGAGCATGTCCCCGGCGGATATCTTGCAAGGGGGTGATTCCGCCCATCTACAATTCGACCAAGAAGAGAAGAGTATATTAGTCAGTCTTCCCACCAAAACATGTGAGGAATTTTCCTGAATCTTTCCCAGAATATTCTGACGCCACAGATCTGAAAGATGCGACACAAGATAAGATATCTCTGTGCGGACTGGCCTCGATTTTATACGCCTACGCTTATGATTGTCGGGCAAATATGGGCCAGAAGAACGTGGAATCTGCTTGGAACATCACCTTCTTATGCCCCGTTTTCTGCTGGCTCGAGGTGACATGTGTCAAAATGTCATTCCTGACACATGTCAGGTGTTCACAAATCTACGTAGTACTATGGTGGCGAGTTACAGGAGGGCTTTGAACTATCCCCTGTACAGAAATTGGGCCTTGTGTACAGCTGTGCAAAAAGACGTAGTTACCATCTTATCCCTCGGAAAGAGGTGAAATATTTTTTGAAGATCTACAACGAGGCTGATTTGTCCGCAGGTACACACTCAAGATGATCGTGGACGTGAAGAGGTTATTTGACAGGAGCGAATTCTTCCATCATTATTCCAGGCTATTTTTAGATGACTACTGCAGGTGGTTACAATCTGTCAGGCATGTATTTCTGACGTTTCTCGTTGTGACATCCACAGTTCTAAAAACGTTCGGGAACTGTCAGAAGAGCTTGGAAAGATTGAAATCAGCAAGGCAGAGACCCTTTGGCCACTAGAAGAATTGGAGGATGAGGCTGTCCAGCGGGTCATGGAAGACGAATGAATTTTCTATTCTGAAATGGATACTTTATTGTTCTTAGAATGCGAGGGCGATGGCAGCGGCGACAACGGCGGCAGAGGCCACGATGGAGGCAGCTCCTCCATTCTTGGTTGTAGTTCCAGGGTTACCGTTGGCAGTTGTGGTACCATAGACAGTTGTGGTGCCATAGACAGTTGTGGTGCCGGGGTTTGTGTTAGATGTAGTGGTGGTTGTGGTGGTTGTAGTGACCGAGAATCCAGGGGGGTTTCCTCCAATAATGCCGGAGGGGTAAGAACCAGAGTTTCTGGTTGTCAGACCCAAGAGGTTGACAGCGACGGTCAAGTTTCCAGCACGGGTGGCAGTTCCAGTGCTCAAGTTGATGGTGTATATTTGGGAAACAGTGGTAGTGGTATTGTAGAGGGTGGCCACGGCGACGCTGTTAGCGTAGTTGTAGGCAAAACCTCCGACTCCGCTGAGGGAGCTTGTTCCGAGGGAACCGACAACTGTCAAGGCGCTGGTGTTGATGTTGATAGTGTCCAAATTGTTTTGTAAGCTCTCTGTGGTGTAGAGATTGTTGTTGCCGCCGTTCAAGACGAAGGCAAGTCCGGCAGGGACGGGGATCCCACCACTGGCAAGAGAGAGGTTGGCGAGGGGAGTGCAGGCACCGGTGTTGGGGTTCACACGGTAGAAGTTGGTGGGGGTAGCAAGCACAGTGAGGATGAAGAGGTTTCCAGTGGTGGGGTCAAAATCCAAGTTGAGTGCTGGGTTGCTGTTAGAGCCAGGGGCGCATCCGCTCAGGGTGCTGATGACTCTGACACTAGCTGTTTCAATTCAGTAAGATCGTGTGATGCAGATGGCCGCACCAGTTGTGAGGTTCAGGTACACTAGTCTGTTTTGGGTGGTAAGTCCGTAGATGTAGTCGCCGAGGTTGGTAGGGTAAGAAGCAATGGATAAGAGAGTCTCCCCCGAGGAGAGTCCAGTGTAGGTGGTCGTGTTAGAGGGCACTGAGGACGAAGCACTTGTGAAGGTGTAGACAAGGTTGTTCTGTAACTGTCAGCCTATAGAAGAAATCTCTATGCTGACTCACGCCAGAGAGAGCGATGAGGCCTCCTTGTTGGGCGAGCACAGCTGCGAATAAGGTAATGGTCAAAAGCGTGGCCTGGTTCATCTTGTTGTGAGAATTATGCCTCTCGTCTGCCCCTGAGAAAGCGAGGCGAAGTAACTGAGAGAAAACTCCCGTTACCGCACACGCTCTGCATTACAAACGTGTACTGATGCCAGTTTTCTAAATGCGCGAAGACAAGGAGAAAGTAATAACGCTCAAAACTTCTTTTCACTCCGAAGTGAGATTACATTTTATGTGAATAACCGGATGACAGAATGCTTTAGTCAACGCTCTCTCTCTTGCTTCGTTCTCTGGCAACTCTGCACATCGCCCGAATGACCTCTAAATCGTGATATTTTTATCTGACAGCCGGTAATGGGCGACAAAGGTGCCCGAAACCAAGGCGAAATCTCGCTGGCGGACTTTCTTAAAATATACTCCGGAGCTTCCCATTTAATGTAAAATGATCGTTCGTAAGGAGATGATCCTCGGTAAGTACCGTGGATCTCTCGTGGAAAGAATGAAACGAACTGAAGACGATTTTATACAAATGATTGCCTATGCTTCTAAGCTGTTGTGGCTGTTTAGCAGCAGGACATCGTCTGAATCCTTTCTAGACACGGCCAAGAACTTGTTCTTCTGTCTATTGATCCATCCTCTTCCAGCTGCTCCCGTCAGAATTTTTCTCAGAAGATTCTTACCTTTCAAAGTGGTGGAAATTTCCAGGAGATTCCGCATGTTGTAGATGTCCGGTTTTTTATACCGTTTTAACATGAGGGATGAAGCCACCACAGAAACGGAAGAAAAAGCCATCGCGAATCCCGCAATCATCGGCGGAATCTGTACACGTCATCACTTGATCGCGAGAATTTTCTGTGAAATTTCCTCGAAAATTCACCTGTATGTGGGCGGGAACGAGTACACCCGCCGCTAGTGGGATTCCGAGGATGTTGTACACCATGGCCCATATGTAATTGATCTGTATACGCCTGAATGTTGTTTTTGATAGGTGAATGGCCATCACAACGTCTCTCAGATCTGATTTCACCAAGATCATTCCTGCCGCTTCCATGGCGACATCCTGATGACATCATCATCATGTCGACAATGTACAGTCAGATTTCAAAGGAATAAAACATACCGTTCCGGTCCCAATGGCAATACCGACATCAGCCTCGGCAAGAGCGACAGAGTCGTTTATTCCATCACCAACCATCGCAGTGACATACCCTCTGTCCTTCAACTCCTTTATCTTCTTTGCCTTCTGGGAAGGTAGAACTTCCGCAAACACATTCCTTATCCCCAACTGTGAGGATGAGTTCGCTTATACGTCGTGAATTTCCGCGAAATTTCCGTGAGATTTCCGCGAAATGGTATGGAGGCTGACCTGTGCGGCGATGGCGTTTGCGGTGGATCTGTTGTCACCGGTGATCATCCATGAGTCTATTCCTAACGTTCTCAGCGCTGCGATCGTTCCCTTCGCTTCAGGTTTCACTGTTTTCATCAGAATGAGACCGTCCTGCGACATCGTATCGTGATATCATATGATGACATACCTGTATCTGCGACGGAGAAATATCCGATCAATTGGTCCTCCACTGAGACGAGGGAGACGGTCCTCCCTTGCTTTTCGATTTGGTGTATCGCGTCCTCTGTATCACTACCCACCGGTACTTTAGAATTTACCAAGAATTTTCTGCTTCCCACGAGTACCTTCATCCCCTTCACCTGTACAGATATTCAATTTGATTATGGTAATATGAAACACATAAATCGATATCAAGTTGATAATACCTTGCAGGATAAACCCTCTCCAGGTTTGACCTCGAAATCCTCTGGTGCACATAACTTTGCTCCCGCCTTGTCAGTCGCATGTCTGACCGCGGATTTCGCGATGGGGTGCTCTGACCCAGATTCTGCAGAACCGATGTATTCCCAGAACGTCTTCTCCGTCATCTTGACGGAGTGGTTCAGAATGACACTGTCTACAACGCTCGGTTTTCCGTGAGTGAGTGTTCCGGTCTTGTCGAATGCGATTGCGGTGATATGGTGGGCTGTCTCCAAAACTCCCCCTCCTTTTATCAACACCCCTATTCATCTTAATAATTTTCCAGGATATTTCTTGGAAATATCAATATGGGTAAGATGACGTCACAATCCACAACGCTTACATCGTAAGACAAACGTATTTTGTTATGTGCTGCATTGTGTTTTTTGGTTGAAATGAAGCGGTAGAAAATAAATAGTCACCTTGCTGTGCGCCGACACCAGTTCCGACCATGATCGCTGTGGGTGTGGCGAGTCCTAACGCACAAGGACAAGCAATCACCACCACTGATATCGCAAACCTCAACGAGAAGAACCACTTGTTCAATCCTTCACCACGTCAGTTTCTTGTCAATGAAGATGACGAGTTGTAGATCTAGTTGTAGAGAGACCTACCTGGGGTATGTGCCCATAATTCTGGGATTCCGTAATAATGTATAATTGTCAGCCAGACGACAAATGTCAGTACCGCGAGGACCACCACAATCGGCACAAATATTCCGGCCACCTCCCCAGTCAGCAAATAGATGAAAACTCGGTGAAATTCGCTCACCTTATCCGCGAAATTTTGTATGGGGGCCTTATCCGTCTGTGCCTCTTGTACCAGCCTTATAATCTGCGACAATCCCGTCTCTTTTCCCACCTAAATTTCACTCAGATTTCCTCGAAATCTCACAGTATTGTAGATGCTCACCTTGGTCGCCTTCATGTGAATCATACCGGATAAATTAATTGTTCCGCCGATGAGTGGGTCACCTGGTCCTTTGTTGACGGGAAGAGACTCACCAGTGATCATGGATTCGTCCAATGATGTATTTCCACTGATGATCACCCCATCTGCAGGTACCTATTCTCTTTTATTCTATTTATAGAGCAGATTCAATATTTCTTTCCAGTCATTTTTTTCAAGATGAAAAAGGTTGTCATGGTTACCTTTGAACCTGGAACAACTTTGAGTCTGTCTCCTCTTTGAATCAAATCCACTTCCATCTCTTTCTCGTCTACAACGTCACCCTTTTCATCTACATTCAACAGCTGCAGGAGTTCACCATGAGATCTCGTGGAAATTTCATCGGCTTACCACTGCCGTGGAGGGTTGTAGATACATCAGCTTCTGTATGGCCTCGGAGGTTTTTCCTTTGGCTAAGGTTTCAAAGTACTTTCCGAGAATGATGAACGTGATCAGCATCGCTGATGTATCAAAGAAGACGGTGGCTGTGATGATTAGTCTTATCAAGTTATTTTTTGTGAAAGACATGTAGAGGACCTCACCATGATTAGCTGGATCAAATATATTTAAAAATATGGCCAAGACGGAGTACAGATAAGCTGCCGTGGTTCCTAATGCTACAAGTACGTCCATATTAGCACCTCCATGTTTGAGAGATTTATACGCCCCGACATAAAACTTTCTTCCAATCCCAAACTACATTCTATCAATTTTTGAAATGTTTTTTGAACACCGCAATGGAGATCTTTAGGCATGCGCAGTGATGACGAGAACTTTTTACTGCGGCTGTCCCGCAGTGTGATTATGAATAAATTATATAAATTGCAGGAAATATTATTTTTGAATATCTTAAAGAGGAGTACCTGCACTGGAGTGGTGAGGGCCCACAATAAACAATGTCCTAGAGGTAGCCCAGACACTAGCGGTTCCCACATGAATATCTCATGGAAGAAGGGGGCGTCCATCAGCACCATCCCAATGAGAGATACGGGTACACTAAATATCATGGCGGTGTGCAGTTGTGCGCGGATTGTGTTTA
Source organism: Protostelium mycophagum (assembly GCA_002081555.1). NCBI lineage: Eukaryota > Evosea > Variosea > Protosteliida > Protosteliaceae > Protostelium > Protostelium mycophagum. The sequence continues at coordinate 11,690 of KV920940.1, read as the reverse complement.
ATTCTTCAGTTTTATTTAGTGTGTCGTCTGTCACTTCGCCTGTAGCCAGAGAGGCTGTGAAGCCGATCTTTTGTGTGTGAGTCCATCATGTCACTTGATTAAATAAATAAACTCTCACATCATCTATGACTGAAATGATCGTTCTTGGTCCAGTAATGTCTGTATCAAATACAACTTTGGCGCTGTTGTTGATCAGATCAAAGTATTGATATGCAAGCTTGCCTGTTGAGAGTGAGATTAACGGCGACCTCTTTTACGCCAGGATGTGATCCAACCACATTCTCTATAATTGAAACACAAGAGGCACAGGTCATACCACCGATGTTCAAATGTAAAGTATCTCCTTTATTCTGCCCATCAATTAGTAACAATCAGGATTTATCAGAGTTCAAGGTTCATTGTGAAGAAAAATGAGGCCATCTATCGACTTACTGGTGGTAAAATTGTGGCGTCGAAGCCGACATCTTCAATAGCTTCTTTGACACCAGCTTCCTGTTCGAATTAATTTTGATCATCTCATTCCTCCTTACTTGTATCTTATTATTATCATAATACACTTCCGCTTTTTCTGATAGAAGAGCGACAGAGATGGAGAGCACTCCATCTTGACAACCGACATAATTCTCTATCGTTGAAACACAAGCACCACAGGTCATACCGCCGATAGACAGAGTCACTTTCCGTCTATCTTCGACATTGACTGCCACAAATCAGCCAATTGCATGACTGTCACACGACTATACCAAGGTGCTCGGAGCCCATCTCGTCCTGTTGCGGCTGTGATCCTGCTCAAATTTATAATAATTTACTTCTTACGTTTGAAGTCTCGTTCTGTGTTTCGACCTGCGACGTCACTTCTTTGGCGACAACGGAAACGCCAGTCAAACACGGCGCTGTAGGGACACAGAGGCGAATCAACCTCCACAATTTAAATTTTGAATCTCATTCGTTCCCGCGTAATGTTTTGCAAGTGAAGAGGGTGTACGGGTTGAGTAAGTCATATTTTAATATCTTCTGTCTCTCTTTGAATTGGGCTCGTCGTTGTAATAACCAGAAGAGGAGCTGCTCGACTGGCGTTTCCGGGGGTCAGGAGAGGGCATCAATGTGGCAAGAAAATCAGGATCGTAAATCTTCTTTTCTCCCCAGATGTTGATCACCTTCAAAGTTCAGAAGAGATACCATCATGATTGGTGTTTGTATGGAAACACATCACACTTCCACAAATATAAGTTTTGAAGATTATCACCTTGCTTATCTTGCTTCTCTCCTCCTCATCTTGGGCAACTGACAAGACGGCAGATATTATAGATTTGATGTGAGGTCTGAATGCTGAAGAGAATGTATCTGTCAACTCCCCAGGGGATCTGTTTCTGCAGCTGTGATGCAGCACATCATGAACAAGATGAAGTATCGTCAATTTAGCTTCGAATCCAGAGGCAATCTCCGCTCGGCTCGCCATGAATCTTTTGTCATTCGGTCAGATGTTCAGAGAAAAATGACCCTCTACAATGAAAAAATACTGACTTTCCGATCTCACTGGCCAGATTTGGGCGGTTCATGATCCATGATTTGGTCAATTTTATAGTCTCCTTCTTTGGCACAAGGTTGTCCATCAATGATGCAAACTCACCCATTGGTCCAGAACCACTGCTGGGTGCTGAACAATGTCAGAATGTCACCAAACACAGTTGTAGATGGGTATCACCTGGAGGTGGTGGGTTGTGTGGGGGTGGAGGACCGTTGGAGAATCCGGTGGTGGGGGGGGCGTTGGAGAATCCGGAGGGGGGAGGTGGGGGGTTCCCGCCACTTCCATAACCATATCCACCATAACCTGGGGGAGCCGCTGAGAAGCCAGTGCTTGCTCTTGTGGGTGGGGGTGCTGGGGGATAATCTTGGTATGGTTGTCCCATCTCATAATACGTCAGAGGGGTCATATACCATTCTTTGACAGAAAAGCTGTTGTTTGGATACAAAATATTTAGACAAAAACAAACCTCTTGGTAAGGTGGAGGACCAGATCCATACCTCGGAGGAGATTGTGCTCTCTCTTGATGCTATCATGTATATCAGGATATTATTTACGCACGGAATCACGATGCACGTCTCGTCGTCATCACACACATATATGACGTCATCACCTGTGGGGGAGGGGCGGGAGCGGATGCAGGTTCGGTCTGTCTGGTGAGCCACAATTTATATTTGTAATAACCGTGATACGGTGTTCCTGGAAACAAAAAATCAAATTTGGGATTGCCTTGTTGTTTGTCCATTGTAGTCTGCTCGAATTGTGGTCCATTTTTAGCCACAAATCTGCAGAGAGAATCGATAGTGTTTGCGGTCGTAGGGTCTTCGGGGGGTGGGCAGGGCTGTGGTGAGGGTGATGCCATTGGTGGTTGGTAACTGTGTGGTGCTGGTCCTGGATTATCATATCTACTGGGCACTATACAACTTAGAACAAAATTCGTCGCGATACAAGAGCACATCTGCTTGTTCTGTAACTGTGGCAAAGCCACATAATTCGCCTCAGTAATTTCGTGTAAAATAAATCTCGCTGAATCTACAATAACAGATATTCACCTGAAGGACCTGAAGGGCCTCCAAAATCTCGATCTCCACCACCAAAACCACCTCCTCTGGAGGAGCCAGCGCCATTGAGGCCTTCTCTACCCTCTTGTTCTCTACCATAATTGATTCTGAGAGGTGTTTCCCCAAGACATTGTCCCTGCATGTTCTGTCTCGCCGCCATGGCAGAGTCTATATTGACGAAATTAACAAAGGCACAATTTTTGTGTGGCAACGTCCTGTCTTCTGGTTATTTCTCGTTGTTGTTGAGAATCTTGAGACCTTATTTTATCAATGTGGCCATAACGAGAGAATGCAGCTCTGATCTGATCTTCCCCGACATTAGGACCGATGTTACCGAGCCAAAGGTTTCTACAGGCACGGCCTTCATCATCGATTCTGGCTGTAAAATGTCGATCATCATTTCATAAAGAAGGAATATACCTGAGTTACTCTCGGGTTTTCCCCATCCTGTTTTGATCGGCTGTCCTCTGATCAAATAACCTCGCATTGTCTGGTGTGCTCTCTGCGCTTGATCTAATTCTGCGAATCTCACAAAGGCACAGGCCAAGTTTGGTACGATCTACATTAGATATTGAGATATGGTCAGATGCAAATGCCAACTCACTCTGATGTGTTCAACCATTCCTAATGCAGAAAAAGCCATGTGGATGTCTGCTTCGGTCGCGTCTGGGTGCAGATTACCGACCCAAACTGATTTACAAGGGCCAGGTGCACCATCTCTGGATCCACCGCTAGATCCTAAATGACAAGTCTGTCGGTGTTCTTACAGGTTATCACCTCACCTCCAGAGTAACCTCCTCCATAACCTCCTTGTGTTTGTCCATATGATTGTTGATAACCACTATAATCTGCTTGTGCCTCTGCACCTGCACCGTAATAGCCAGCATAGCCATAACCGGGATATGCTGCGAATTAGGGTCAAATCAGGTGTTCAGAAGGTTCTAATTTATCAAAATGTCGAAGTGGAGACGATAAATGACGAGAGCAGAGAATGGAAACTTACCGCTACCCATCTGCGCATAGTACGCCTGTATCTGCTCGGGTGTCCACTCATAGCCCTGAATTTCTCATTCACTATTCTTTAAGAAGTATTTGATCTCGTATTGAGAAGATATCGTTGGTGACTTAAAAATGTAAATTATAACCTCTGCGGAATAACCTTGCTGTGCCTGCTGAGGATCGGCCTCAGCGCTGGTTGCGTCAGCCGTGTGCGACATGATGGATCCTCGAAATATGATGTGTGATCACCATTTTTTTTCCGTGAATATTCCTCCCAACGGCTTTGCTTGGGGATGACGATCATCAAAGAACTCTTTCAATCACCACGACCTGAGAGGAAGAAAACAATGTTTCATGCTCTGTCACACCAACGAATGCTTGATAATTATTGAAACAGGCCGCGAGAAAATTGCTATATTAATAACGCAATATTGTGAATAAAAAGGATTTACAGAAGGACTGCCAATATGGCACAAATAGGTTTGATAAAAGGTTTCATTTATTTGGGAAGCTCAGCTTGACCAAGATATCATTATTGAGGGGCTGACACCCTCGAGGAAGGGGCGTAGAAGATGCATACCCATCAATACATTCGATAACTTATTTTATACATTTCCAATTATAATTTGTGTTCTTGCTATCCCCGATCGTATACTCTTTCTCCTCTTTAGACCAGACGGCTTGGAAGCTGTAATTCATTATAACTTTGCTTCAATTGGATGCGCACCTGTATGCCAAGTTTTTGGGAGAGCTGTCTTGGGTGTTGATTTGTCATCATCATGGAGTTCCCGATTTGATCTTTTTCTGTCCAATGGTCTGGAAAGTGGTCTATAGGGTGTCAATTAACTTCATCATCAGTCTGTTTCACCCGTTCAAATCTTTGGCGAGTTCTTCTGTCTCCTGAAGAAGTCTGTTGTAGCTTGCGCTGTTTGAACGCAATTTGAGCTCCTCGCGATCCTCTCTTACTGCGCTCGGTTTATAATCTTGAAAGACCGCAATGACTGAGATCCTCGACATTGCTGTCCTCGTCGGTGCGCTTGTTGTGTTGTTGAAATGAGAAAGTTTCAGTTTGAGTTTCCGCGGAGACCTGCCATCCTCTTCCCTAAGGCGCCGAAGATTGACACATCAATCTGGGTTTTCATTGATAAAAGTGTTTTGTCGTGTAATAATTTCGGTAGTTAACGTGTTTATAACCTACGACAATTGAGATGGAGCAGAAGAATCCACCATCGTTTGCTGCTCGTGGAAAAAAGAAGGTAGAAGCCTCACAAGAACATTTAATATTTCTTCGCTTTTGTCCACAGAACTCTAGTATGCAAAGAGTGTTCCTGTGGGGTTCGTAAGACCGAGACAGTGAAATTCGTTTATATTCACAATTACGCACGGAACTGAACAAAAATGAATTGTTGGTTCTTGGTTCATCATTTGAAATTTCGTTCTGTCTCATCTTTTTGTGAGGGAACATGTGCATGCCTTATGTGGAAGGGGTTTATTTTCGTACTCGTTCGTCTGCAAAGATTGTTCGAATTGACGTCCAACACATGGAAGGTGCTCGCAGCGAGATATGACTGCATCGTTCGAATAAAAATAGAACAAGACAGCTTGGCCACTGCTGCATCTTGAAATGAACAGTGTATCATAATAAGCAACAATGCAGCAGTGGCCAAGCTTTAGAAGATACGGGAATGGATCCAGGTTCAATTCATCCTTAGATGAAATGAGCACTTGCGCTTGCACTATAATATCGGCTTGGGGTTCTGGTCATCGCTTGGCGAGAAGGATACCAACGTTAACTAACGCTTTAAAAAGTGGGCCAATTTGTGACGGAAAATAATCTTCCGTCCACCGGAAAAATAAAGTGTAGATTGACTTTCGCCTTCGCAGATCGCAGATTCCTGATGCAAGAATTTTTGAGAAAGAGGACACATTCGCTGACCAGTGATCAAAATGACAACAGTACAGACGGCCTTCAGAAGACCAGGTGTCCCTACATTTGTCAGGGATAACTTAGCATCGAAGGTCAAGTAAGTATTCTGTCAATTGAAATAGTCACTCAATCATCAAGGTCCAGTGGCTTAGATTTGGTAGATACAGAGACTTGCTTCTATATCGACAGTAAATCTGAGCTCACCGCTCAACAATGGGAGGTGTTGACATGGCTTCTCTCTGAAACATTTGAACCAGAGGGATTTTCCACCAAGGGCTCCTTACTACAGAAGGAATCATCTTCACCATCTACTATCATAGAGGTATTGATGACACTCATAATCAATTCTCATAATCTAGGTGGGCCCTCGTCTCAGTTTCAGCACAGCTTGGTCAACCAACGCTGTGGCGATCTGCCACGCTTGTGGTTTGAAAGACATCACTCGTGTGGAGAGATCTACTCGTTACCTGTTGAACAACCAAACAGTCTCGAAAGAGTCTGTCGAGTTATTTTTGAACGAGGTAAATCCATCGTTTATCATTGAAGATCTAATGATCAAAGGTCCAAGACAAGATGACACAGGCTCAATATGAGGAGCCATTAAAGTCTTTTGAGACTGGTGTCTCCCCACAACCTGTCAAATTGATCGACATTCTGGGAAGAGGAAGAGTTGCCCTCCAAGAAATCAATGATGGTGAGTCAGATCGTACTGTTGTGACACTCATGTCATCAGAGATGGGTCTGGCCTTTGACGAACATGATCTGGACATGTACATCAACCTCTTTAAGGAAGAACTCAAGAGAAATCCCACTAATGTGGAACTCTTCGATCTCGCCCAATCAAACAGCGAACATTCAAGGTAAAAAGCGATTCACGGAGGAATGTTAACGATGCCACAGACATTGGTACTTTAGAGGACGGATCGTGATCGATGGAGTGGAACAACCAGAATCACTCATGCACGTGGTGAAGGCTACTCTTAAAGAGAACACCAACAGTGTCATCGCCTTCTGTGACAACTCCTCCGCCATCAGAGGTTTCCAGATCGACACCATCTTGCCCTCTAAACCAGGTCATCCTTCTGCTTTCGAGCAGAAGAAGGTCGATTATGACATCTTATTCACTGCCGAAACCCACAATTTTCCCACTGGTGTCGCGCCACACCCAGGCGCTGAGACAGGAACTGGAGGAAGGATCAGAGACACTCATGCGACCGGAAGAGGTTCACTTGTCGTGGCAGGTCTGTCATTTTTCAACGATAAAAATACGAGATGGATATTGATGTGGAGAAGGTACAGCGTGTTATTGTGTGGGAAATCTCAACATCCCAAATTACCCACTTCCATGGGAAGACAAAGAATTCAGGTAATATTATCGATTCTATTTTTAGACGCTCTTTCGGGCGTGATGAAGTATCGTTCAGACCAGTAATGTTTTGACATGTGACAGCTACCCCACCAACCTTGCCTCCCCTCTGAAAATAGAAATTGACGCATCCAACGGTGCCTCCGAATACGGAAACAAGTTTGGTGAGCCCGTCATCCAAGGATACAGCAGGTCTTTTGGTCTCAGACTTCCCAACGGAGAGAGAAGGGAGTGGATCAAACCCATAATGTTTACCGGAGGTGTCGGGCAAATCGCCCACGAGCATCTTGAAAAGGGTCAACCCGAGGTGATTTTTTCTGCCGCGTTGTAGATGACTGAAAAAGATCAGGTAGGAATGCTTGTGACGAAGATCGGAGGACCTGCATACCGTATCGGTATGGGTGGTGGCTCAGCTTCTTCATTAGTTGGTGGCGCAAACCAATCTCACCTGGACTTCAACGCGGTGCAGAGAGGTGATGCCGAGATGGAGCAGAAATTAAACAGAGTCATTAAAGCTTGCGTCGAGCTTGGAGAGAAGAACCCCATTGTGTCGATACACGACCAGGTATGATGGTATCTACAGCGTTGTAGAGCTACATTGTTTGTCGTACCACAAAAATCATTTCGGCCCACCCTCATTAGATAGAAAGAATACAGTGTTGGATGTGAGGAATAATTGAGTTTAGGGAGCAGGAGGATCTGCCAACGTGTTGAAGGAGATTGTCGACCCCAAGGGTGCCGTTCTCGACATCAGAAAGGTAACTGAATTTTTTCTTCTAATAACCACATCTATGAATATTGATGGAAATTTCAGGTGGAAGTGGGAGACAAGACACTGAGTGTTTTGGAGATATGGGGAGCTGAGTACCAAGAGCAAGACGCACTCCTCATCAGAGAGGAGGACAGACAGCTGTTCCAAGACTTGTGCACCAGAGAAAACATCCCCGTGGCTTTCTTGGGACAGGTGATGACGTCATCATGACCTCATGTCAATCTGACATTTTTGAAAGGTCACTGGAGACGGAAACATCGTATTGATTGACTCTCAAGACGGATCTACACCTGTCAATCTTCCCCTGGAGAAGGTGAAATCCATCAAATTTTTTTCCGAAATTTCATTGAAATTCGCAGGTCTTGGGCAAGATGCCCGCTAAGGTATTCCCTTCAGAGCACGTGAAGAATAAACTGGAAGATTTCAAATTACCAGAAGGGGAGAACCTCGAGACTTCCCTTCAGAGAGTACTCAGATTGTTGTCAGTTGGATCCAAGCTGTTCTTGACCAACAAGGTAATATTATGTTTTTTAGCAATGCTGGGATATCTTCGCGTGATATGTGATGCCATACCCATAATGAGAGTCGTTCTTGTGGGAATGTAGAGAATACACTGACTTGTACAAAGGTGGACCGCAGTGTCACTGGATTGATCGCACAACAACAATGTGTCGGTCCACTTCAACTTCCTCTCTCTAATGTCGCCGTCATCGCACAATCTCACTTCAGCAAGACTGGTGCCGCCATTTCCATCGGTGAACAGCCCATCAAAGTACGAAATTTCCTTGAAATTTCGTCGAGATTTCTGATGTATGACAGGGACTGATTGACTCCGCCTTGATGGGAAGGATGACCGTTGCGGAGGCTTTGACAAATCTTGTCTGGGCCCCCGTAACTTCCCTCGGAGATGTCAAGGCATCAGGAAACTGGATGTGGGCTGCCAAATTACCAGGAGAGGGTGCTGAGCTTTGGGATGCTGCCGTTGCTATGCGCGACATCATGATCCAATTAGGTGATTTTTTGTACAAAGGGTGTTTCATTCGAATGAGAGAACTAAAAATAGACAGACATCGCCATCGACGGAGGAAAGGACTCCTTGTCTATGGCAGCACGTGTTCCAGGAACAAAGGAGCGCGAAGCCGAGTTGGTCAAGTCCCCCGGAACCCTCGTGATCTCCACATACGTAACATGCCCTGACGTAACAAACGTCATCACACCCGACATCAAATACCCCGGGGAGAGCAGCATCCTCTTTGTGGATCTCGCCAACGGCAAGAACAGAATCGGTGGTTCATCTCTTGCTCATGCCTACGGCCAAGTGAATATTTCTTTTTGATATGTGTACTTATATATATAGATCGGAAGTGAGGCACCTGATGTGGAGGACGTGCAGTTGTTGAAGAAGGGATTCAATGTGACTCAGAACCTGATCAAGGAGCGCCTCATCACGGCAGGACATGACAGATCAGATGGAGGACTCATCACCACCCTGCTCGAGATGGCTTTTGCAGGAAACTGTGGAATGGAGCTCAACTTCCCTCTGTCTTCATCTGCATCTACAATGGATATATTATCCTACTTCTACTCTGAAGAATTGGGTCTTGTCTATGAGGTAATCATGTTCATGACGAAATGCATGATGACGTGTCGCAGGTCAAGAAGGATAAATTGTCCCAAGTAGAGACAATACTGAAGGAAAACAACCTCCCTTACCATGTTCTCGGAAACACGACAGTCAAGGCAACCGTCTCTTTCAACAACAAGGACGGAAGCAAGTTGTTACAAGAGAAGACAAACAAGCTCAGAGACGACTGGAACGAGACCAGTTTCAACTTGGAGCTTCTCCAGGTTTATTCCCAGAAATTTCTCCGAATTTTCATTGAAATCTCCAGGTCAACCCCGAGTGCGCCAGACAGGAGAGGAAGTCTTTGATGGAGAGAAGAGGATTACAATTCACACCCATCCAATCATTTGACCTCCCCAAATCCATCGTTGTAGATAGACCCACCGGCAACTCCTTCAGAGTGGCCGTGATCAGACAAGAAGGATCTAACGGAGACAGAGAGATGACGTCAGCATTCCACCAGGCTGGTTTCGAGTGCTGGGACGTCAACATGATCGACCTCTCCACCGGTAAAGTGGACCTCAGCTCCTTCAGGGGTGTCGCATTTGTTGGTGGATTCTCTTATGCTGATGTGATGGACTCTGCAAAGGGATGGGCAGGTCAGTATTATAATATAATTAAATATAATAATATTACTATAATGATAATTTTATAATATAATAATTAATATAATTAAATATAATGATGAGTATAATAATTGTCAATTAATTGATAATGGGACAGGAGTGATCAGATATGACGAGAGGATATCTGGACAATTCAAGACATTCCTGGAGAGAAAGGACACATTCAGCATCGGTGTCTGCAACGGATGCCAGCTGATGTCCCTGCTGGGATGGGTCCCATTCCCAGAACACGCCGGAGAACTCGGTGTAGAACAGCCCAGATTCATCGACAACGAGAGCGGAAGATTCGAGTCAAGGTGACACCTCTACATCTCATAGACAAGATCTCACCAAGCAGGTTCTTAACCGTCAAGATAGAGGAGAGCCCTTCGATATTATTGAAGGGATTGGAAGGAAAGACAATTGGTGTCTGGTCCTCTCACGGATCAGGACAGATCAGGGCCACACCGGAGATGTTGGAGAAGATTCACGCTGGAAATTTGGCACCCATCAGATACGTCGACGACGAGGGATCTGTGAGTGTTTAACCGATTTTTCACGGCTATTACTGAGATTCCAAATCGTGTACAAACTGACCATTGTAGAACACCAGAAGCTACCCGTACAACCCTAATGGATCAGTTGAGGGAATTGCTGGACTGACATCCAAAGACGGAAGACACCTCTGCATCATGCCACATCCAGAGAGAAGTTTCTTACAGTGGCAATATCCTTATGTGCCCACAACCTGGAGCGAGGATCCCACCCCTTACTCCCCTTGGTTCAAGATCTTCCAGAACGCCCTACAATTCTGTAGAGACACACAATAAATTGTGATATTTTGCTTGCAAGCACCATGCTTTGTTGGGTGTGTTCCACAGATGGATCCTGTATCCAAATTTGTCACTTGACAAAGCAATGCAAAGGTGAGGATCACAATCTAAAATTGAATAATCTTCAAATTAATCCTTTTTTTTTTATTTTGCAAAAGTTGCCCAGACCAAAGGATAGGTTCTGACAAGGGGCAACTTCCCCAGTTTGGCACCAGTCTGTCTAGTTTTGTGTAGTGGAGGCAGTAGTCAAAATCTGAGGGTGGCTCAAGTAGAGATCACGGCAGAACATTTTGACTTTTATCTCTGTTATGGATGGTCAAATTCCAGTTTTTTTTGGGTTTGCAGATTCTTTGACCATTGAAATAGGTTGGTTTTGTGCCATTAAGTTCAAATAATTTCCAGCCATAAGCCAGAAAAATACAACAATCCTCGAAATAAATATATTCTATGTACCTTTATTTATTTTGCAACCACACGCGCGTTCATCATGCCTTCGGTTGCCACACTGGGCTCCCATCCCAGCCGATGTTCACACTTGTTGTGGTGGTTGAACTTGTTCTCTGCCGTCGATGTTATTTTTGCGGTAGGGTGTCAACAACAAAGTATGGAATACCAGGTACACATTCCACAACTTTGGTAAGTCGAGGACATAAGACTCGCTGCTGGCGTGTGCTTCTTTTATTATTGCGTAGCACTTCACTTTGGGTCAACGTGTCTTGATATTTTCTAATGACAAAAGAATCTTGTCACCAGGCTTATACTTTATGGCGTCTTGATGATGTCAATCCACGTACTTCTTCATCTCCATCCTGGCGTGTTTCAGATTTCCTTGGAGGAATTCATCTAGCTTCTTCATACAATTGCTGAGCTCATTTGACTCATCTGTCAAGGTTGAAGCCTGTGAAATTCCGGTAGCCAGGTTCATGCTGTAGTTGGCCATAAATGGCGTGGTCAATGTGGCACTATGAACAGAGTTAT
>MZNV01000172.1:0-50394 GCA_002081555.1 Protostelium mycophagum | reverse complement strand
AAAAAGAAGGCACACAATCTTGCACCTTCTACAACAGCAAGACTAAGTACCTTAGTTTACAATGCCAAATGAATGATTATTGTAGGTGGATTAGTTGATTCTATATCAGTAAAACAGCCTAATAGATCAAAGAAATAAAACACAGAAAGAAATATGCATGTTTTGGTGGTCTTTACACGGTGCGGTGTGAAATACTAGCACTTACGTAACTATTAACGAAACAAAAACAACGTTTGGGATGATACACTCATCCATTGTCACTGATTATACTGCTGAGAGGAATCTAGACAGAGCTACATCTATCTATGACTTCCTTATGCGACCTGAGCTGTTGTCTCAACATGTAAGATTCTTTTACTTCACCTTAATAACCGATGCAGCTGGCCGATTTAGTTGAAAAAAGGCAGTATAACCCAACTGGAGTTGAGCTCATCAAACTCTTCTATAAGCAGTGCTTGACTCTTTTAAATGCAGTTATATCTTCCTCCAACAACTTGACTGGTGTGACAACAACAACGCAAGGGACAAATTCTTCACACAAGTCCTCTTCCAGCCAAGACATACAGTTGATCAAAGATAAAATCAGAATTTTGAGAGGTTTTTCTGCGGAGGTGGTTTAAATTCTATCATTCATGTGGTTATATATCCTTGCGTCAAACTGCAACTTCTTGCGTCAGCTGATCATGTTTCAGGTAGCCATTGCGTTGAATTTCACTTTAGAGGAGATTGAAGAGACAATCCCAGTCAAATTCCAAAAACAATTAATTTTAGATGTATCAACCCGCACCTCCACGGAAAAGTGAGACTCTAATTTCTCACAATTCTTCAAAAAAGGATGATGGCTCAAGTTTTTAAAGAGTGAGCAGAAAGATGCTGTATGACAGATGGATTGTTCGGAGTATAAACAGAAGACCAAGATATCTATCGAGAGAGACACACACGCAGGAGGATGTACAGACAACGTCTGAACCCCTCTTTCTCACCGAGTTCACGGATCCAGAATTCTTTATCTCCAGTCAGATGTTGACTGATTCTCTCAATAATATGACACATTGGGTGCAGCAGAACGGTCACACAAAAGGTTACTTACTTGATCTGTATAAGGGGCTTATCTATATAGATCCAGCAGCATTATTATTGTGCAGTCAGATCTGTTTTGAACTGGGTGAATACGCATTCATATACCAAGACAAACCGACACCACAAGCTAGCAGTGCACTCATCCCTTTCAACCTGCCAAAAATGGAGATGGAAGCAAAAGATGCCTTCAAGATGAGCCTCAAATGTGCTCAACAACTGTTGACACAAAAAGATATAATCCAAGAGTACGGATAGCATATGATATTGATTTATAACATGATATAGCTCTGTAGACACGGAATTAATAGGAGCATATCTATCCGTAACGGACACACCACAGGATGATCACACTCGAGAGATTCAAAAGAAACTGAGAATTTTGAGGAGCAAGGATGCAGAAGAGATATGCAAAATATTGATCAGTGACACTCTATCTCATACAACAAAGTCTTCTTTCACACTCCCGGGACGACAGAGCCCTCTATGTATGTAACTATCAATATTCCATCATAATCAAATTGCAGGCCACACAGAGCTATCAAAAGAAGGGAAAGACAAGATAAGAGTGTGCAACTTGATAAACGATCTCGTTGTACACAACGAAACTAAACCCATATATACGTATATACCAATTCAACCAAACGAAACTCAATCCGATAAAGATTTAATGAAATTCTTTATTCTGAATTCAGCAGAGGTGAAAGATGGTGATATATTCATAATTGATAAATGTAGGTTATAAATAAAGTCAGCAAGGGAGGTGCTGATAGACTTGTACAATACCTCAGGAATGCTCAATATTTATCTTATGGAATATTAACACTAGTAGGGAGGTGGCAATTACATTCAGCTCCTCAGTCTCCAAACAAGAGTCAGAGACGATATCAACATTGAAAGGTTTTTATTCATGAAATGGTAGATAGATAAACAGTTCAGATATCACTGGATTGGACATATTGCAAATAGACTCTCGAAACAAAGCAACAAAAAGAAGTATAGAATATAATAATCAAGGAGTATGCGAGAATACCAATAAGTTTAGAAGACTGTGGTCTCAAGACTTAGCCTCTGATACAACCGAAATTTATCATTTCAATGACAACCAAAAAGTAAATATTATTCTCATTTTTCTATCTGGAGAATAGATTACGATTTAAAGAACGTAATGAAAATACATTCAATATATCTAGTTCAAGACGATGTTATCGCGTGCGGATATGCATTGTAAAGAAGGGAACATACAAGAATCCCTCAGGTACATAGAAAAAATATCTGAGGTCAAAGCATCGCCCGAAGGAATATCTAGATATAAATACATACAATTATCTCTACAATTCAATATGTGCCAAAGACAGAACTCAAAATTGGAGGCAAAAGGTTAGGAGATATAAATTGTGTAGAATAATTGACGAATACAGACTTGTGCTCAAATCTGATTGAAAATATCAGTAAATATGGTCTTCCGACGGAAAAATATTATTTAGAAAATCTAATTGGACATATGATGTCGCAGGGGAAGGTAATCATATTCCATCACAATTGAACTCAGCAATACAGCCAGACCAGCTAAATAGCTTTTGTGGGGCTTTTCATAAGCAAATGGAAAAAATAGAAAAAAACAAACAAGTTATTGTGGATAAAAAAGATGGTAACATTTCTATTCTCGTTTATAAGCAAATATTCCACAATTAAAATCTTATGAGACGAATTGATATATACTTTATATAGATCTACAAAAGTATTGATATACTTAATATATATATAGATGTACAATGTATTAATATATTTTAGAACACATGGGAACGTATTTGAATAAAATACTGGGAATTACACAGACCTTATCCCAGCTTGTTGGACAGACAAGCGAATTCCAAAAACAGCAAAGTCAAGGTAGATATTGATGAGGATTTTATGGTGATGACAAGAGAAGGCAGTGAATATAGTGGGGTGATAAAGAATATCGAGGTATCATTCGATAATCTGGTTGGACATTTGATACCCCTCTCATCCACACTGAAACCGGGTGCTTACACTCCGAATATTGAATGGAATGACACCAGAGGAGTACTATCCTTCATGTCACATAACCTCTTAGAATATCTTGTCCTCTTCTTCTCTGCAGGTAAATTTTATTCAACATGACCTCTCCTCTGAGTTGAATAATAATAGGTATTTATATTTTGAGAAAAAATCGGAAGGGGTCATTGAACGAGCAATGGAACGAGAGATATGGCATTCTATTTCAACAACTTGTCACTGATAAATCTCCTGCCACTAAGTGAGGCATTTACTCAGCTGGACATCCATTGATCATCATGGACATCCATTGATATCATATCAGGTTTAGATTTCTGACAGAAAAAAACGAGCACGTGATGTACGAACTATTGCGCAACACACTGAACCGTATGATCGCACTACAACCAAATATCAGCAAGTAAAACACTTTCTCTGTTATATAGACTGATTCAAAAAAGGTGGAGATATACGCTGGGCGATGTCTTCTTGGAGCTTGATGACGCCAATATCTCTTCCGGTGCTACACATCACAAAGATGTCTTCAAGCATACACAAAGCATCAAGAATTATTGTATTGCTGCGGCCATAGAGCACAACTTCTTCAGGGCGAACCTACACCTGTCGAGAGAATTTCTTTCTGTGACAAAAAAGATCTCAGTCTCTCTCTCCGTGATAAAAGAATACGGTGCTGCTATGGTAATACTGCAACTGCAACACCCAGTCGATTTTGGTAGAATATTTGGCATAGTACAGGATCACTCTTCTACCCTCGACCCTTTTTATTTTCAATTTATCTGGGAACCAAGTGTACTGGAGCTGATGATTTGTATCCTTTGATATGCACTATTCATGCACTTTATAACAAGACATTCTTAACTCAACCAGCTGTGTATTCTAAATCGAAGGATGAAAAGAAATTATCTTTGCTGGTGAGATCTTATTTCTTGTATTTCTTCACAGTACGATAAATTGATATCCACAGAATCAGCTGATGTCTCTCCCTGCTCTCAACTCCCATAATCCAATAGAAGTGAAGGAAGCGCACATCATCTCTCAAAAACTCAATTTCCTCAAGATCTTATGTAGAAAATTTGCATAAAGAATTCGAAATGTCATTTTGTTTCCTTAGGTCGTTCGAATGCAATGCGGAAATGTGTCATTTTTTCCCGTTTTGCCTCAATTTTTGAAGTTTTTTCAAATTTTTCGAAATAAACGGAAAGAAAACGGATAAAATGTCTCGTTTTTGTTCAATTTCGCAAAATGTGAATTCTAGTGTCCTGTTGGACTGCTCAGCAAGAGCTCTCATGGGACTGCTTGATGATAGATGTATTCAGCATCCGATTTACCCTTGGGTCTTCGAAAGCATTCAATCTGGAAGAGGATCCTCTCACAATCTCCTGTGTTCTTTCGCATCGCTCACGAAAACGGGAAAAAAGCAGATGAAAGCAGAAAAAAGCGGACAAATGTTTTGTGTTGAAAAAAAATGGGAAAAAGGTCAGTTTCCGTTTGGTTCTTTTTCAGAGAGGATATTAATAGTAATAGTAATAGTAATAGTAATAGTAATAGTAATAGTAATAGTAATAGTAATAGTAATAGTAATAAATAGTAAGGCTGTTTTTGTGAAACGGTGCAATTCGACTCAGGGAATGTGATGAAACTTTCAATGAGTTTACTGATGCGAACAAGATGATGGTGAAAAATAATTACACTCCGCTTATATTCTCAAAAAAACTCAGTTCTGTAAGGTAGCCCAGCTAGGCATCCTTGTTCATCAGATTATGCATAGTTTCGTACCAATCATCAAAGTCTGACGATAATTAGAAGGATTGCCTTGATATTGACCGACCTGTTTCATTGAAGGAGTACAAGAAAGATTCTACAAAGTCTTGTTCTCTTATCGAATCTTCTGTTGAAGGGATTTTAATTATCTCGTCTATTATGACCGTGGATAAAGAGGGGGATAGTGCTTCTGGTAGGCTTTGTAGATATGTCTCGGAAGCTTGGGTATGTTGCTTACTCCCAGAGTTCTCCCTTTTATAAGTCGCGTAGCGCCGGTCACATCTATCTTCACAATCTAAACCCCTCTTAACACACTGCGAACATGGTCTGGCTTCAAAGGGTCAGCCAGGTTTGAGTGGGGTATTTTTACCTTCTTCACAAACCAAGTGTCTATCTCGGCATCTGCCGCAGGAAGGGACAGCCTTCTTTGTGGATTTCCGGAGGTTAACTATCCTCATCGCTCTCTCAAGTGCAGAGAAAATAAGCCAACTCCGTGATCAATCCTTTTTTGAGAGGTGAGTTCGTGGATGTCTGAGAATGACGTCATTTGAAAATCTGACAGGAGACAACCTATCACGGCGATTTAGCCCGAACCGGTTGGTTGCAAGCAACAACCAAACCACTAAAAATTCGGAAAACACTGTTTTCGCAGCAATTTCGCAGATGGTCTGACAGCTAATTTCTTCCCGGGGGAGTTTTCAAGTAACAGATTTTTCACCACAGCGGTGGAACGTGTCAAACGAGTCGCAATCTTCATCATTTACGTCAACCGTGCAACCAATTTTGTGTTGACATTCGCGGTGTCCTCGTCTTGTCAGCTCACATGCAACCATCGGCCCTTCCGACCGGAGAGTTCTGGAGGTGAACAATTTTCGCAAAACCTCAATCATTTTCGCTCAGAAAGCAACACGACGACCCACCAAAAGATGGAACACAAGTCGCCAATTGCACCCTTAATTGACCTCAGAAAGACCACAAAGAAGATCATTCCTTCCTGCCTCGGTTGTCGAGTGGGTCATGCGGCCTGTGACGAGGGTGAGTAGAATACAACCTCTGAGAGTCCGTGCAATCTCAATTTCTCTGAATCTCAATCTAAATTATACAGTGAGACCTTGCCACCGTTGCACAAGAAAAGGCATAGAGTGTGTCAGCGCGAGAGACAAACGATGCGGAAAGCGAGAGAGACCAACCGAGCACG
Organism: Protostelium mycophagum; assembly: GCA_002081555.1. Lineage (NCBI taxonomy): Eukaryota > Evosea > Variosea > Protosteliida > Protosteliaceae > Protostelium > Protostelium mycophagum. Next base: position 44,318 of record MZNV01000172.1, on the reverse strand, counting down.
CTGAATGCAGACCCAGCAAAATCAAAAGACAAGCACCAGAGGATGACATCTTGCCACTTCCCAACTGGTCTGTGCTCTCAAGATCCGGAATGAAAACCACCCTTGGAAAACCCGAATTGAAGACAACCAAGCCACAAACAACCGTAGAACACACATTGACAGAGGATTGGGGAATTTGTGAACAGAAAGGTGTGTAGATGACAACCTATACCCTTCAGCTGATTGAGCTCAGATTTTCCGGCATGGCTGGACCAAATGTTCGAACTATTAAGAGATAATCACAACACCACGCTCGAGAGCGCAGCATTCGGTAATACCGCAGTTTTCGGGAACATCCCGGCATTCGAAGTCCTGTAAATAAGAGAGGAGAAATAAATACAACATTTTTGGAAAAATATTAAATTGTCATCATATAAAAGCATTAATACACAGTAACATGGGAAGTTGCCCAGCATGCTTGGCCATCCTCTTTTGTCTTAGATCTCTTTGCAGACAAATATTAGTATCAGCTTCAGTGCACTTTAAGCATGCTTTGTTCAATTTTGACTGACAAACTGAGATTGTTTGGTTCCGGAGAAATATGTAATGACATCTCACTTACGTACTAATTAAAACTTCACACCACAAGCCAAATCCGAGCTGATCAGGTGATGATTCCTTCCTGAATTTAGCAGGAAGACTTAATAGATGTCATCCTCAATGAAAATAGATGAAGAGGACTTCTCTCGAGGGCTCGGGACGTTGGAGTTCGAGTCCAAGGATGAGCGGGGAGATACCAGATCCAACTGAAGCACAGGTGTGGGAAGAGGCCTATAAACAATTAGAGCAAGATTACACAGCAAAACAGCAAGATCTCGCCATGGCCGCAGGTGAGGAGAAGTCTCTTCAAAGGTGAGCTCTGATTGTAACAAGAGATCGGAAAACAGCTGCTTGAGAAAAATCAAGAGTTGGAATCACAGATTGCGCTCCTTATTGAAAAGGACCAACAGAATAGTGCGGTAAGATTTCTCTTGATGATATAAATTATTGATAGGAGCAGGCAATAGAAGAGCTGGAGTCTAGTTTGGCTTCTTTTAAAACGAAGAGTGAGAAATATACGGACAGAGAAGAAGAAGAGAATATGAAGCTCACTTATATTGAGCAAGAATATAAAATACAACAAGAGGTAACAGGATTATACATATTATCATTCTTACCTATTCCTCATACAGAGAAATGAACACCTGGCCTTAGAATTAGATCAACTTCAAACACAATACGGAGAAGTACAGAAACAACTACAACGAAAAGAAAAGCAAGGTCAGAATGAGGTGAATCCTATTGTCAAAAATGTTACGATGACACTTTCAGCTCGCAGAGTTGAAAAAATCACTGGAGAGACATGAAGAAGAATCAGTTGGCCACCAAGCCTCATTAGAAATATTAATCAATCGGGAGCATGAATATAGAAGATCCTTATCTGTAATAGAAGCTGAGAGGGATGCCTTGAATACCCAAATCATTCATCTAGAACAAAAAATAAGAAATCTGAATAAAGTGAATAGTGATATCAAGAAGAAGATGAAGGAGAGAGAATACGATGCCAATGAAGCAAGAGATCAGCTCGAATTGGTAATCAATACAATACTCATATCATCTTAACCCCATATCAAGTATAAAGAGGAGATGAACGGTTATGGAGATCAAATGAATAGTCTACAATCCACAATAGCTACTCTCGTCAAACAAAATTCTCAATTGCAACAAGAGAATGCGGAGGTACGATTATTCAGAATGATTATATTTAATGAAATACGTGCATAGTTATCAGAGCATATGAGGGAAGAGAGAAATGCTGTTCAGAATCACCATGCACATCCACAGCATCAGATTGGTATTGATCAGGTAAAGACATTATAGTACACTACATATAATGAATATTACAGACTGGATCATTATTTGCCGAATTAGCCGAATCGATAGATAATAGAAAGAAGGAATTATCCATCAATATCCCTCCCACAATAGAAAATCAACCCCTTCAACCTAATGAAGGCTTGAATAACACAACCCCACGTCCACATACTGGAAACCTCAGGGTATACTCAATAATCTTTGATTCATCTTGCTAATATCAGCAGGTGATTGGCGAAGTAAAAAAGAATCCTCTGGATAATCCTCAAGTATATATTATATGTACATTATATCTGTATATTATATCTGTACTTATATATATATGTATATTATATCTGTATTTGTTTATTCTGAATATTTTCATCAGGACCCCGGGGCTACGATGTCTGAGTTCTTTTTCACAGCAGCAGCAGCAGTGAAGATAGGGCTATTCTTGAAGCACCCAGAGAATGCCGTATTATTCCAAGAAGTAGATCTGAAGGTATTAAAGTCGAGTGGAGATTGTCTGATGATATATAGAAAATGTATGAAGAAGCACTGGATGAGCACATACAATTCCACGAGTGGTATCCTTGGATCATTCAGCAATTCGAAACCAGAGTAAAAATAGTTGCTGCAAGCGATAGTTATAATTCAGTAAGGGCGACAGGAAGTTTAAATTCTGTTCCAGCAACCCCCACTCCGAAGACAATGACCACATCACATTCCACAGATAATGTTAGTTTAGATATTCAACAACAAAATCATTAAAAATAGTTGAAAAATCCCATTACGCCGCGGAAAGGAACATCTCAGAACAACGCCGTGGTACATTCCGATGCGACTTACAACGAACTCGAAAAGAAGGCCATAGCATCAGGTGATATACAATATCTATATATATGAATATATAATGTATATTATAATACAATCATAAAGTGCTGAGGAAAATAGGGTTCAGTTGGTGTCCGCCAAATACGAGCCCTATACCAGTGACATTTTTGGAGGATGATGATTCTGACCGCCACAAGCCTTATGCCGCATTTGTGCACAAATACCAAGACCAAAACACTGCGATGCACAACATATTTTCTTTCATGAAACCCAGCGAATTCTTGATCGAATGTAAGCTCTCTCTCGATTTCAAAAATAACACCCGGATTAGTTTATCCAAGCTGTACGATGGACAGCATAAAAGGGAATCTGTACGTCACCGAGCATGGCGTTTATTTCCACGCTCTCAGACAGGTATGGCTTTACCCATCTACCATTACTCAAATCAAAACAGAATCCCAATCAAGACCTAAGAGTCAAGTTGTTATATGGAGAAATCAAGAATATTCTCCGCCCCTTCGGATTTTTATGGTCCGCAAAGGACACCTTCAATATCGAGACAAAGAAAGGTGCAAGGGTAAGTGATCTTCAGTTGTTCTTTATTGAATCTTACAGTTTGTGATGAGTGGTTTTGTATCAATAGATGGGACCTTCGAGATTGTGAAGAAATTATTTCAAACACACTCCACTGGCGGAGATGAATAATAAACCATCTCCACTGTGGTGATTGATTATGTCAACAAAAGAAAGGGACATTCCGTGGTATACAACTCTATTTATCGATTCTGAATGCTCATCAGCTTCTCCACATGTGTTATGATATGTTTGCTGTATGTACACTTTTTAAGGGCGGGAAGGTGTGGTCTAATTCTCTGTACTAATAATTCTCTCTGTTGATCGTCTACAACATCGATTATCTTTTGAATGACATAATTTGCAAACTGGTCTTTCATCATGATCACCAAGGCACTGCAAAGGTCAAAGGGATATACATATAGCTATATAGATAGGTATATATGGATATAAGCATGTATTATAAATTGATCGATACCTGTCATTTTTAGAAGCGCTTATCTCCTCCAATATACCGAGTCTTTCTTGAGGAGTTCCGTACTGTACACACTTTTCTATCACATTGCTCGCAAATTTGTGCTGGCTGAGCTGCACTATTTGACCTAGTTGTAGATGAATAGAGTGAATGGATTGAGTAATAATTACCTCTCATGCGGCTGATTATGAGGGTCTTGTCCTTTCTCTTACCGTGTTCCAACACGTGCTGTATGACGTAATTGCCGTATTTATCTTGCACAAGATTGGCACAGCATCTCATGAGCTCCTCCATAACGGGATCCCTCTGAGAGTCTTCTGCATATTCCAAAATGCGCTGTACAACTCTACAACCGTAGCTGTGTGTGGCCAGTTGGTAGACTTGCTGTGAATGATTATGAATTGTAGATGATGATGATGACCTCACCTCCCCTTGGAAAGAGTCTATGATGAACTGGATCAAATCTGCTGGCATCTTTTCTATACACTTTTGTATCACGTGATTACCGTTTTGGTCCTTGACGCATTTCATTATGTTGCCCTCTAACTCTTTAGCAATCCATTGATGCTGCTCTCTTCCCACTCCCTCAATTGCCTGCACCCATCAGAATGTGATGATCACAAGACATCTTACCTTCTGTATCACTCTACAACCGTACATCTGAAGAGAAAGTGGAAGTACGTGGCCTTGTAATCTCTCACAGAGATAAGCTCGCTGCTCTTTGCTTCCGAATTCGAAGAATTTCTGTATTACATAGTTCCCAAATACATCGACCATCAGTTGCATTGCGTGGGGTAATATCTCAATAAAGACCTCCTCCTTCTCATCTTCACTACAACTCTCTAATTTCTGCTGAATAAATCTAGATCCATGCTGATCTCCACTAAATTCCACCACATGACCGAGTATGTCCTGTATTCCTCAATCCTGTACGACATATTCTGTATGACATATTCTATACTCACCATGAGTTCATATTTTCTATTCTTATTGACTCTAAACTCTTCTAGCATTGTGGATCTATTCAATATCATCTTCCATTATACATTTCCATAATCATACAAAGTACCTTGAAGTATCTTTTGGCGAGGAAGGAGTGGTCGGATAGAAAGCATTGTTAGGATTCCTATCGTTCGTTCTATCGGATCTATTATTACCAGAGAACATTCTGTTATTCGGGATACTTCTCCCAGGAGGTGACATACTCTCATTTCCCCAAGCATTATAATAATCGGGTATACCGATGACACTCTGCTGCATATACATCTAGTTGATGTCATCATTGTGTGATGGTAGCTTTCCTCACCTGTTGAGTTCCGTTGGTCTTACTTCTCTGCATATTATAATTGTTGTTATTCTGCAGAACGTTGTGGACGGGCATGAACTGAGGTAACTGTTGCTGACTGTAACCGTGCATGTTCCCATAGTAACCGTTGAGAGAAGGATTGTTTTGGTTGGGTCTCTTGTAGGAATCAATTGGAGTATTATGATAATCTGGAGGAGCATTCGCATATTTCAAGCTCATTTCATTGAGAGATTCACTCAATTCGTTTGTTGCGTCGAAATAAATCTGTTTATAATCAATATCTTCTGTTAGCCACAAATAATACCAACCTGATTCTGGATATCCTTCATCCTTGCATTGTTATATTGAGGTGCAGAGTGCTGCAGCAGCTGTGATCTTGCGTGTTGTGGCTGTGGTTGCAACATCACTCTTGGTGGCAGAGCATTAGAGGACATACTGGCAGCTAAGGCTTCTTCTGCTTTAGCCTTTTGATAAATGGGAGAGGGTGTTCTTGGAAAATCAGATTGAATCTTGTCAACCAAGGACTTGGGTTTTAAGGACTGGTCAAGCTGAGACCCATTGCTGCTTGGCCAGGGAGTAGCATCTTCATCTTCTGTATCGATGAGGCTCTGTAGGTGGCTTAAATCAGGTGGAGAATTCCTGAAGCCACCACTCTGGCCCTGAGAAAGTATTAAATTTGGGAAGAGAGGTTATACTCTACCTGAGTGGGGGAGAGGCCAGAGGTATGTTGAGTGGAAAGAAAGGAGGGATAATGTGAATAAGGACTGAGTAATGGGGGAGGGAGTCTAGGATCGAGAGGTCTTTGGGAGTAATAATATGCACAATAAGCAGGATCTAAACGCGGATCTTGTGGACTGATACTCTCGGTAGTAGGTACCACTTTTGTAAAATCCTTAACATTTCAGATTCTCCGTTTTTGAACCGCTGAAAGATCGAATATTCATGATGGACTCACATTTGGCATGATGGGAGGTGCAGAAGAGGAGCGGACACTTGCCAACTGCTTCAACTGATGATCTGACTGTTGTTGACCTCTGGATATAGCTCCTCTGGCACTGCCATTGCTAGCGCCAAAGTTGCTGTGCATCCCTTGCCGCTTCAGGTCCGATGCAAGATGCAGCCACAATTTTTTTCAACTTCCAAGCGGGGCAAAATGCCCCCTAAAATCACCCACTTTTTCCGTTTCCCTTCCCGCTTTCTCAACGGACACTTTCCATTTCATCATCTTAGGATACCATTCCCCATATCATTACATCATCTAACATCTATGCATTTCTCTCTCTCTTCCTCCTACCTTTCTCGTGACGTCACTCTTGGTCACAAAAAGTGTAGAGCAAAGAGACTTACGCTAAATACCGTTGTTTTCAGGAGAACAGACAATGAACACCACAGAGAGTGATCTTCTGCATATAGCCCAAACAGCCAAGAATTCATTTGAAATTCAAGATTACAAGAGCACTTTGGAAATTTTAGAAAAACTCAATCACCTCTCTGACCCAGCAGTCACCGGAAATCGAGCCCTCACAGAATTCTTAAATTCAGGACAAACGGACCCCACCGCATTCTTATCCAGATTGACTGCGATCACAGAAAAGACAACTACAAATAATTATAATGAGGCACTCGCTCTTTGTCAATTAGGAAGATTCAATGCAGCGTACGAGGTGAATATTTTTGATGGGAGTACGCTACATTTGAATGCGTGCAAAGTCGGTTTCATTGACTTAGCGGCGTGTATGTCGAGAAATTTAGTGATGATCAATAGGTCTTGTGTGCTCTCTTTTTAGACATTGGAAAGGTCGGGGATACCCTTGCCTTACGGATATGTCTGCTATATGGGGAGGTCGCACTCCGTCTGAACAGATCAAACGTGCCCCAATTATTGGATCACATGTCAATCCGTTTCCAGAAGTTCTTCACAGAGGGTGACACGAATCACATCAACTTCTTTCTACTCAGAGCACAAGCACACATACAAGCCCGTAATTTCTCGGTAATAAAATTGATTGAAATGAAAGAGGATTGACAGAGGACAGGAAGCAAAGAGTGAGTATGAGATATTACTAAAATTGGACAAGAATGGAACAGATGAAAGAGTCAAGAGCATCGGGGCACGATTATATACTCACCAACAGAAATATCCAGAGGCAATTGAGAAATTAAGAGGACAAGAATCATCTGTAACCCAACAGCACGACCTCGGATGTCTTTATCACCACATGCAAAAACATCACTCTGCATTGTGGCATTTTTCTCTTGCGCAAAAGGAACAAAAGAGGGTTCAGAAGTTGTATGGTGAATGATTATAATATATTTATTTATATTTGTTTCTATGATAACAAATAATATCTGAGTGAGAATAGAAGCAAGTGTTAGGATGATATCAAAAGATAGGAAGGAGATATCATCAAGTTCTGCCTATCAATTACTGTTGGTGGAAAAGTACGTCCCAGCGTTTCAATATTTTATGGAGGGATTGAGTTGCAATAAATCATCAGCGAGATTGTGGTTGCGAAGTGCGGAATGCGTGGCATATCACCATGGTGAAAAGATCGCTAGAACAAGGTACTAAACATTTTATTATGCTTTTGTATTAATACCAAAATACAGCATGAATAATGATAAATAGGTTGATGCAATATAGCTCTTGCATAGAGAGATGTGCCCAAGTAGAGGATGGGAGTAGATTAATATCACTATCCACAACCAAGAACTCATACATAAGAAAAGAACCTCGAGCAAGAGACGAACACTCCACGAAGAGGTATTGATGCATTCATCTAAAAGAGATCAACAAAATATTTAGCCAAAACCGACATAGAAAAGACTGATTAAATATGATTAAATATGATTCCAGTGATGAGAACACAGACGGGCAGATGAATTTAAATTTTGCTTCAAAATGTGTTCGTAATGCCGTATATATATCAGAACAAAATATCAACGCAGGAATCGATCACACTCTCAATAGGTAAATATCAATCCACATATATGCACAAATCCTTCATATCTCACTTTTTAACAGAAATATCTTAGAGAGCGCATTAGTTCTAAGTGGATACATTCATCTATGCTGTGACAACCCAATTATTGCCTTATCACACAGCAGAAAGCTCATAGAGTTGACAAACACCCACTCTCATAAGATGCTTGCCTCTATATACGCTGCGGAGGCATTGTGTCTTTTAAATGAAACAGAAGAAGCTGTCAAGGTATTCATTGGAGAACTCCCTCTATATATATTCACTCTGTAGTTGTTAGATCCTCTCAGACAGACGATGCCAGAGCCGATAGAGGTAAAGACACTTGGGAACGAATTGAATTCATACATCGACACCAAGTACATTCTCCACGTGAACATGGCCGTGCTTCATCTTATGAAGGTAATGATTTATCATTGTAATGTGATGATGAGTGTCTGTAGGGGGATTTTGATGGGGCTGAGAAGATGGTTTCTAAGGCAATGGAGAGTAAGATGGGTGTCCGTGCGGTGTTATTACAAGCTTACATACTCTTAAAATATGGTGATAGAGAGGGAGCCGTAGAGTTATTGCCGAAAGCGGTGTTTGAATAAGATAAAGAGTCAAGTTTCGATTTAATCGAGGAAGGAATCGACTTGTTTGGAGGATGATCCTTTTCTGTCCCTTCTCTCAAAGTATTCATTAAAATCCAATCTGTACGTTAAGAATTTCAGATGCTCGGTCGTTTGATTTCCTGTGAATATTTATTTGATGATATTTAATGGTATTGTACCTAATAAGGACATGAAGGATTTGAAAGAGGCCTCATATTCTTCCCGTGTGTTCTCTATCTGTTCACGTAATGATGCTTCTAGTTCAAATCGATGAAAGACAGGGGTAGGTTGGTGCTTGCTTCTTGTGTGTATCCCATATCTCATCTGCCTCTCTTCCTCTATCACTCTGTACATCCTCTCTTGTGTTCTACAGAACCTTGGTATGATTAGGTCATAGGAGTATCAACTATTCCTACTTGAGTATAATTTCCAAAATGATTAAAATATCCCGTAATAAATCAGGGTCAGATGTGGCAGAGACTGTAAATGATTTCTCGGCTATATTCCTCTGGTATTTTGCGTGTGCAGCAATGAGCATGTCTAAATCTCGAGATGCTTTCATGTCTTTTCTAAACTCTTGCCATGATATCTCCAAAACCTGTGATTATTGATGATAGGTAGATATTGTATTGATCACCTCAAACATAATATAATATTGTAGATTGTGGACAAAATGGATCATCTCATTTCTGAGAGCATGGCATCTATGTAATTCTCCGGCAATCTGGAGTACATTAATATGTATTCTAGAATGAATACCGGTTCTTACTTCTCTCATGAGTGGAATATGATGAGAGGAGTTGGTTTGTAATCTAAAGACATGAGAGAGTGAGTGCTCTACCCTCTTTACTCTCCATAAAAAGTTGAAGATCTCCAAGTAGGTCTTCATAACCCCTTGAGTTAGCACGGTATTGATCGGTGATGTCACTTTGTAATCTAATGAGAAAATATCCCATCCTTGGACTGCCTTATTTCCCTATCATTCTTATCACTCATATGTATATCATTGATTACCTTGGATCTATCCTCGAGGAGGCGGATATCTAATCTGTCAGCAATATCCCTCGGATCATATTGAGCGTTTGAACTTCTTATTGCTTGGCCCAATATTCCTATCAAATTGTGCCTGAAGAAATTTGTGGAGGGCTTGCTCAACTCATTGCTAGATATATATTAGATGAGTGATTTAGTTGATAAAGTACTGACTCTAGCAAGTCCATCAGACACTCTATAAAATCTCCTTGTCCCAGTAGTAAATATCTCTTTATTGCCCAGCAATGCTCCTCGAATTTGTATTCTTTAAAGAATACCTTTATCATAATTATGTAATGAAGATGAATTCCATTATACCTCGATTAATCGGCGGTGTATATCAGCTCCTGTTTGCTCCACGATGACTTTTAGGTCTTCTTCAATGCCATCCGTATATTCTAAAGTGGCATTCTGCCCTTTGTGCAAGAGTTTATGAGCATTAGATATATGTCCCATCACCCATTCAGTATCCTATGAAAATTAATTAATTTTAATCTGTGCCTCATCTCTCTCACCTTGCAACATTCTTGCAAAAAGTTTATAGATTTTCCGATGATCAATATTTTGCTGGCCAGGGATTGACTTATAAAGCTCGGGCACATATCAGACCTTAGAGTGTACTTCTCATACCACATTCTTTGTAATGGGACCTACTATTATCGATATCGTATGTCAATATACTATCTTTACCTCTTTGTCTGAAGCAATAAAGAATTCGTTGAATGGATCATTTAATTCACCTCTTGATATCCATCTCCATATCATCATAAATAATGGCTTGCACATCTGGTTCACCATGAATATGATGTTATCTATATATGGATATAAATATTTACCTTGCTTAATATCCTACTCGCATAGCTTGAAATGAAAGTGTCCCCGTGTTCTGAAAAGGTCCTGACAGCAGAGACTAAAGCACCACCCCTTCGCTCCCTCGCCTCGTCTACAAGTTTTCCCAACAATGTCATCCTCTGTAGTGGGGCTTCCATCCAAACGATCACCCTTAGACTTGTAAACTCCTTATTTATCGTAATTTGATGTTCTAAAGCAGCAATCAGCCTCAGATAATCAGTCAGTTCCTCTTCAACTGCTCCACAAAAGCTCTGCGCGACAAGTCCACATGCCTCTCCTAACAAATGAGCTCATAAGTTGATTATTCATCATACCTGGTATCTCTCCTTTGTATTCTGCCTCTCGTGACTGGTCCAATATTTTTGTAATTCTAGCGTACTCTTGTCCAAGCTCTGCACATTTCCTCACTCTGTCTCTAATTGCCGTCGTGATTCGGACCTAAGTGTTTAGGTTTAAATAATGATAAGGGTTGGTTACCTCCTTGACGTCATATCCCTCTGTGGCCACGTCATACTTGATGTACCGCCCATCAACCCCTTGAAACACAAAAATCAAATCTCTCACTATTGCTTCCTCCGTCACTTCATTACCAACTGCCATCATCAATGAATATAATTATAATCTTTGAGAGATGTACAAAATCGTGAATAGACAGACACTCCAAAAAAATTACACTTTTCAAAAGTTGTCGTCTGGTTAACTTTAGGAGGTTGCACAGGTGTGGATAATTCCATTGTGCGAGGTTGAAGGGAATTGTGTGGCCTATATCTATTAGGTGGTGGTCAGGCTCATCACTCACTTGTATTCAGGGTTGTTCATTCTATAAAAGCCCACATCTGTTGCCAAAATGTTTGTTCTTGGCTTGGATTTATTCTGAGAGGCTTCCACTAAGACTTGCAGAAGAGGCCGTCGATCTTTGATTCCCGTCCTTCTTAGCCTCGAATAAACATCCATAAACTTTCTTACAGAAATGGCTCCCTCATCCCTCATTACTGCTCTCGATTACTATCATAGGAGGTTCGTGAAACAGATTTACACTGTTTTTGAATCTTTTGAACAAGGGTATCCTCATCGTCTGTATATTTGGGTTCCAATTGATTCCCAAGTATCATCAAGACTTTTGGAAAGAAGATGTTGATTTTCCTCTCCCTCTCCTCGCTAGATTCCACATCTGCGAAAGTCTTTTGCACTAACTGGCGAACGAGTATAGTTATTGCTTTTGCATTTCCTTCGGTCATCTTGTTTGTGCTTTTTTGTGGGGAAATTTTGGCGGGAAAAGACAATCTCGCTGATCACCACAAATACCCAACGGCTAAGCTCGCCACAGGCGATGGATTGGGCCTCTTTGAGTTATGGAATTCCCTCTCCACATATGAATTTATACAACGCACATCCTGTCGGTCCTTCTCCTCAAATGTTTGGTGCTGGTGGTGGTGGTTATGCAAGAGCACCAAGCAACACATATTTAAACAACAATTCTTATCGACCCAATCCGTCAATTCCAACACCTGCACCTTCCAAACACACTGGGATCGTTGGACGTCCACCACCAGGTTTGATTGTTCATCTCGAGCGGCACCACTGATTTGGAAAGGAGGTGGATTGTTCTATTTTCGTGAAAGAAGGGGGCACTACGATTGGAGGAGTCTCGCAACTTTAGATTTGGATCGTGTAGCAAGAGACACAGATATAGACACTTTGCAACAGCACATCGACAACATCACTTTCGCTGATGTGTTGTCAGAGAGTATGTAATAATTCGCACACCTAAATTAAGAAGATGCAGCTTCACATCGGGTCTGTGACACCGAATTTGTCAAGATTATCCGTCTCTCTCAATTCGTGATAGAGTACCTCATCTATGTCCAAAACACTCTCGATAACGAAAACACAACATTAAAGGACGAGATATCCACCTTAACCAGGGCACAAGAGGCATACAAAGATCAAAACCTCAAACAAGAAGATGAAGTAAGTTTAAATTCTGATACACAGATGTTCACAAGAGTAGGCAGTCTTGCTCAGAAGGGAAATCAAAAGGCTCAAAAAATCTGTTCACGTTTACGAACTTCTTTTGAAACTTCCGAACAGTATGAGGGATACATCTTCAACTCCAGGAACGAATAGTGTCGTCGCACAACACGTTCTCACTCACCCCCAAGGAACTTTTCACAAATGTCCATTGTGCGCCAAATCGTTCTCTGGCTTTGGTTTTTTGCAGGTGGATATCATAGGGTGTTGATATACTGAGATGAAACCAGGCCCATATGGAGAGGCGGCATAAAGACGAATACGACCCCAGTATCTTCCTTATGGATGCGATGGGAAGAGTAGAGAAGGGGGAGGTACAACAGAAACCGCCAATAGATAATCCCGCCATATTAGAATTGAGGCAATTGAAGGAGAATCTACTGACAGAAGCGGATCGTCTGAAATCATCAGAGAAAGAGATGAAACTGAAGTTGGAAGAGGCACTATCGAAAGAAAGGGATTCTATCAGACAGAGAGAGGTACTGTTGTATATCCTGAAATATATATTCCTCTGTAATTGATTCTTAAATAGAATGAACTGGATCGAATGAAGATACAACAACAAACGAAAATAGAGGATGAGATGAGGCATTTGAGGGAAACAATGAGGCAGGAGATGTATGATCACAAGAGTGCGATGAGGGAAGAAGATCGCAAGTTACAATTCACAAAACAGGTTCACACATTCAAGAATGCACTATCTAAATAACAGTAGCAACTAGATCAACGAGTTGAGGTGCCACCAGTGAAGATAGAACCTGTTAAGGTTCAAACTATATCGGAGATGACAGGCCCAACATGGAAAGATATTGAAGAGATGCAGAGATCAATGCAAGAGAAAATAGAAGCACAAGCAGCTCAACATCAGAAGCAAATCGACCTCATGCGAAAACAGTCCGAAGAGGAGCGTAAGAAGGCAGAAATATTGCACCTGCAAAGAGAACAGGAGGCGCAAGATAAGATAGTTGGAGAAATGAAAGAGAAGATGACAAAGCAAATGGCCAAATCACGGAGGGATCAAGAAGAGGTACATCCTCGTCCTCATCTCATCCCACATCCCCATTACTGCTTGTTGACTGATTTAGGCTGAATTACAATACCAAACAGCATTAAGAGCCAAAGCAGAGAGAGATCGGTTGGATATCGAGGAGAAATATAATAAAGCAGAAGAGAAGAGAAAGGAGAAGAAGAAAGCAGAGAGACCAAATATCACTCAACTCCCTCAGTATCAAGAAACAATCGAACCTGAAGAGGAGCCTGAAGAAGTCTATCTGGATGTAGAACATGTACATTTTCAATTACAAATCAACTTACAAAATAAGAGTTCTGATGATGTCTAGGAATCTGAAGAGGAAGAAGAATTGGTCGCATCCTCCTCTGGTTCAGAGGATGAGGTGGAGGCAGGAGAATATAAACCTATGACAGACAAGCCCCACATCATATCTATCTATCCACATAGTATAGAGCAGATACAGAGGGCCAGACAACAAATTGTCCATCAACTATCTTCTGAATTGAGGCGTAGAGGCTTCAGTGATCGGGTGGATCGGCTGACTGATCTACAATTTGAACAACAGATGAAAATCATTTCAAGCCAGAGAAGAAATTCTTCAAAAGATAGAGAGGCTGTTCTTTTCCAAGTGGAAGCGGCATTATCCAAGTCCTCAAAAAGATCTGGTATAAAATCTAAGAGGAAGATGGATAGTTTAGAAAATCCACAGCAACAGCGCAGAGCCTCTCAGCCGAATAGACACTTTGGGTAGATGAGATTAGGTGAGCATAGTCACTATTATTTACCTTATTATTTTTAGGGTTTTCGTGCCGAAGGATGAGTTTCATGTGAAAAGATTACCATTTTGTAAATAAGAGGACATTTTGTTCGAAAGGATCACCAACAGCGTTTGTTGATAATAAAATAGCATTTTTTTCAAATTTGCTTGTTTCAATTGAGGCATGTATTGCATTGTTGTCTGTCCTCAACCAAGAAGAATTCACCAATAATGTGAGATTATTCACAATTTCCGAAGATTTGCCAAGATACGTAAGTCAATGGGATAATCACCAGCAAACTGATTTCCCGCCCACACATTTTGATCATGGCAACAGAAAAGTCAATCTGCCTCAGTTCTAAATTTGATGCGGGCCATAAATACAGACTATTTGAAGTTGATGAGTCTTTAATCTCACAATTGGAAGACGGTTCAACAGAATTAGTTCTCAGAGGAGAGGCATCGTCTGAGGCCGTGCTATGCACGTCTACTTCTTCTTATCTCATCAGAACAGTTGAATCAACAAACACTACCTTATTATTCAAGCAACATAGAGAGGATAGCGTGGATGTCTTGGAGCCGGAAGCGATAGGAAGCGTGGATCATCATTCAGAAATGGTCAGAATACAACCAAGATTATATTTATTGAGGCAACTACTGTTTGAATCACCATACAACGGTGTCAACTCTATGGAAGAGGTGGTTGTTTCCATTATTATAATAATGTAGGTACAATAAGAATTAACCTAATGCAGTCTGAAGGCAAAAAGTACACGCGTCAAGATATCAGCAGGAGAGTACAAGCAAGTGCAAAAGAATTGGAGGAGGCAATCGCCGAATTGGGTGCATTTGAGAAGGATGGTGAGCAGACTTTCCATTTTCAGCAATAGCTAAGGCGACTAGGATTCTTGAGAGTGTTGTCTGCTGAATATGATAGCAACTTGTTGAATGCATGTCTCAATGAATTGACTTCGCGAGAGTTTGATATAAAATGCGTGGATTCCAGGGAGTTGATATGTGCTGTGGAGGAAGGTAATATTATGATTTATTTATTCTATTCATAATACGTCAATATAACATTTAATAATGACATATTCAGCCTCAAATTTCGAGGTGGATAGAGATGATATAGATATATGTATAAAGAAATATTCTACTCCACTTGTTCATTCAAACAACATCTCTTTCAATTCACAAAAGATATCACTCGCAAAAGCTGAAGAATTATTTCGAGTAAAAAAGGTGGGAATCAATATAATATAAATATAATATAAAGCAATATATATTATATATCACGTTATAATGTACTGGAAATGTGAACTATACAGAAATGGAATTTGGAAGATTTTGTGTCACAATGGGAAACAACATTACCTACTGGATTAGAAGAACCACATCTAAAGATGTTAGCAGGTGAAGAGATATGGTTCAATACGATTTGACATCAACAGGATTGGCCGTTGTAGATGGAGGTGTTATTGAGTATTATCCGAGGCACACACTTCCTCACGATCAGCGCAATCGAATTCAGCAATTATTTCAGAAGAAACACTTCTGGAAGAGTGAAGAGATAGAGCCATATATATCGTCAGTATATGTCATCATATATATTTAATATTGATAGTGATATCATGGCACCTGGGTTAACTACAGAGCAATTCATGTTGAAGGTGGGGAGGAGCAGGAGGAGTAATGCTGGTGATGTATGGGGAATATTATAAAGAGTCTTGGTGTATCTTAAGGGTGTTTAAGTGTTAATTATATCAAACACGGCAACCAAGAATCCTCTTTCAATTTTTCTTTGACGGACAAAACCGACACATTACACACCACAACCAACATGAAACCATTCGCGTTGCTTTCATTGTGCCTCTTCTCTATTGCCGCCTCTCTGCATGTCTATGTAGGCTCTCTGAACAGTGGGATCTGGATCTACCAACAAAATGATGACGGAAGACTCACCTATGTGTCACAACCCGAGCACAGTGAGTGTTGATCAAAGATAAATTTAGCTCATGTATTACAGCTAGCTCTGGGTTCTTAGCTTTGTCAGGCAAAAATCTCTATGCAACAGGTGAGATCTGATGAGCGAAGGAAGTGTCTGATTATCTATTAGGTGCTGGGGATCAGTATGTCGCTTATTCGCTCTCTGAAGATGGCACTGGCCTGAGAAGGTTTTTCTGTAAAACGTCAAATTGATGATTGACACCCTCAGATTGAACAGTCTACCCGGACATGATGGCCAAGAGTGTTGGACTACACATGTCAGCGTCCACCCAAACGGTCGTTTCATTTTTGGTGCAAACTACAAAGATGGTTCTTTTGTCTCCTTCGCCTTGAACGATGATGGCTCCCTCCAAAAGAGGACCTTTCTCGCCACACCAGGTGTAGGCTCCCACGGTGATCAGACAGACCAACATAGACAGGTTTGCCTCACTCTATACAAGCATTTTCTCACTGTACAGGATGGTCCTCACGCACACATGATCGTCACCTCTCCTGATCCCAACTTCATTGTTGGTATGGATCTTGGCGCAGACCGTATTTGGACCTGGTCCTTTAACCAATCTACGGGCGAAATGAAGCAGTTTGCAAGATTTAAAGCACCAGTTGGTAGTGGATCCAGACATATTGCCTTCTCTCCAAATGGAACCTTCGCCTACGTGGTGAATGAGATTGCTTGCACCATCTTGGTCTTGGGATTCAAGCAAGGAAAATTCTACCAGGAAAGCTGCTTTTTACCAAAATATGAATCTCAATCCTGACAATATTCAGGTTCAATCACTCCCCAGTCTGGACACAGATCAGCAAGGGGATGCCTCTATAAGTGCAGGAGAGATCAGAGTCCACCCCAGTGGCAAGTTTGTCTACGTGACAAACAGAAACGGTCCCAGCAACAATATCGGTGTCTTTTCGGTGGACCAAAACTCTGGGAAATTGAGCGGGGTTGAATGGGTTTGGTCTCATGGAAGCAGCCCAAGAGGTACATCCACCCTCTATATATATCCTCTATATAAATGTCCTCAATTGCCCAAATACTGAAGAAAGAACAGGAATGAACATCGATCCAAGTGGAAGATATTTGTACGTTGCAAATGAGCAGGCATACGGAGACGGCAAAAACTTGTTTGCCTTCGCTGTGGACAGTAATACCGGTCGCCTTAATCTCTTAGAAGGATATTCTACTGGTGGCAGCGGTTCTGATGTTGAATTTGGAAAATAATACAACTTGTCAGCTGTGCTCGTCATTCTTTTTATTATTATTTAGAACTGCCAATCCAGGAGTGATTTTCACAACTGACCTCACCTGTTCCACACAAAATGACTTACAAATGATCTGTGATTTATAGACAGCAGAAACTTGTTAAAACGAGTTTTCGAGATTTTTCGCCAAAATACCTTCTTTATTTTTTGGGATTTCGATGTGCAGTCATCTGGAAGAATACAAAGCAGAAGGTGGACTCGGTTATTTTCGAACTGTTCATCACTATTTGTCACTTGTGAGAGAACGCCTTATAACACCCTCTGCAAAGGTATTACTGGATCAACTGCATCTCTGAACTTTTCAGTCCTCAACACCGTATTGCATGCAATGTGGCCCTTCGGAGTCTCCTCGTCGATTGATGGTGTGTCTACAATGTGCTTACTTTGGTTGTTGGAGCGAGGGGCACATTACAGAACATTTCACAGAGTCTAAGCACTACTTATCTTGTGAAGTAATTGGAACCGGCATCTGGTGTTTCCACTGCAAGGATGTGATCTACGATAATGATGCTGACTCTATCCTCTATAGAGAGACGACCGCCACCAAGGCCACAAAGAATCGTTCAAATCATCCTGGTAAATGGATCAAATCATCAGTGTTTTTACAGTATTAAGGAGGGCTGCCAATGAAAAGTAGGTCGTATCAATCTTGGGCACCGAGAGCAACAGAGGCAACGGACATGATGAATAATGGAAAGAGATTGGAAATACCTGGGCACTTATTGGGGTTAAGAGGGATCAGAAATATTGGAAATACGTGCTTCATCAGTTGTGTGTTACAATGCATCGTAATCAATCCACTTCTCAGGAATTATTTCCTTTCTGATTCACACAACAGAAAAGTAATTCATCATTAATAATTAATATATATATCATTAATAATATATATATATATATATATATTAATCATTAATAATATATATATATTGAATAAGATAGGGGTGTAAGAGCAATCATGCCTCATGCTTGGTCTGTCAAATGGATCATCTATTTTCTGAATTCTTCTCTGGTTCACAAGACCCTTTCACACCCCATCACTTTCTTTATGGTATCTATTCTCCATACATATAGCATATTCGTATCTTAGAACATCAGCAATGTGGAAACACTCATCTTGTCTCGCGGGATATGAACAGCAGGATGCCCATGAGTTCTTGATTTATTTATTCAATGCGATACACTCTGGATCTCATCCCGAAGATGTCACAAAGGATTGTCCATGTGTCGTTCATCAAGTGAGGCACTCACCTCTATATATCTTTATACCACTCAGATATTCAGTGGTGTACTACAGTCTGAAGTCACTTGCGAGCGTTGCAATCATAAATCGTCAGCATATGATCCATTCTTGGACATATCCTTAGATATACAGCTCAACCAGACAAACAGTTTATCTTCCTCATTAGACAGGTAAATACCCTCTATATACTCATCTTTACATTTATAGATTCACACAACCTGAGCACCTCGGGAAGGGGGAATTATTTTATTGCTCGAAATGTAAAGAACATCAGGTAGGATATACTATTGACATGTCTATAATATATTTATCACATGGTAGGAATCCACTAAACAATTGAGTATACACACACCTCCCGTAGTATTATGCATCCATGTTAAGGTAAGTTAACACCTCTCGTCCATATTCATAGATATAGAGATTCGAACACACCATCAGCAAGCTAAGCACACCTCTACATTTTCCATCTTCTCTGGATATATCACCATATTTATCCAGCAATAAAAGGTGGGCCTCATACTTCTTTAACATTCAACAATATGCAGGAATAACCTTGGTGAAGAGGCCACGAAGAGCGAGAAGTATGAGCTCTTTGCAGTGGTGGATCATATCGGAAGTATAGACACTGGGCATTATGTTGCCTTCGTGAAACATCATCAACAGTGGTACAGATGTGATGATCACAAGATCACACAAAGTACACTCAAGGATGTCATCGATTGTGAAGGGTGAGCAGATCAGTATCTGCAAAGTTGATGTACACAGGTATCTATTATTTTATATACAGAACCAAGTCTACTACGCTTCAACAATAAAATGATCTGTCTCTGGATGAGACGGACAAGGTTGCTGATATTAAGCTAAGGATATTAAAGCTCCTCTGCAAAGCTTCGCCATTTCTGTGACTGCGATTCTTGCGGCTAAAATTAGATGACTGAATTATGCGAAATCGTTCTGATGTGAGGCTGAGAGAACCTCAGTCGATCCGAGGAGCCTATTTGTTGGCTGAACGAGAAGCTTGTATATAAATGTCCTCCATGTCCTCCAATTCAGAGGATTCAACTTCTGATTCGGATGTCTTAGTAGAGCAGATTCTCCACCAACTCTCACGCCAGAAGCAGATAGGAGAGAAAGCGAGTATTTGTCATATCTGAATAAAATATTCTGGCACATACAAAACATTCTGACTTTCGCCAGATCGCGCAAACCTCCCCCGATGCAAAGATCACAGCAACATGTCAGGAAATCAGCAATTTATCCTCCAAATTGGAAAAGACGAAGAGAGAAGCATTTGCGAGCAGTGCAGATCTGCTACTTTTTCAAGAATTAACTAATCTCATCTTCTCTTGTCAGTCGGCCATAATGCAAATAGAGGATATTGCCAAGAAGAAAGACTTATCCACAGATGTCGGTTTAGAATTTAAAGAATCAGCACAAAAGTAAGCTTAATAATTGATTTCAGTCAGTGATATGATTGAAGATTCCTCGAGACGCATCCTTTGATGCCCTCACGTCCACGTTCACCACGGCGAAGCCAGATCAATGAAAAATCCACACCACAACAGGCAGTCCATGAATTGGCTGAGGTCTTGATTCACCATTCACAACTTCTTCAATACTGGGCCTCCCGCTCTCCAAGATCCTCTAAAGATAAGGAGGCTGTCTTAGAACTTGGTGTAGAGATGGAGAGATTTAGTGAACTGATGGAGGAATCCTCGAACAGTGCTTCCAACCAGAGGATACAACAATGGATAGAGGTACAAGATATATAATATGACATATAATATTATCATTCACACATATAGAATACCAGAGCATTAGAGGAGAAGGCCAATAATGTGAGATAAACATTGAAATATAATTAATTAAATGAATAAAATAATAATAAACAGTTATTGGGTAGGAATGATGAGCTTGCAAACGAAGCGATGGATCGTAATTCGAAGAGATTTGCAATGCCAATAGCAAGACTTCGACAGATGACAGAGCCTGGTAGTAGAAGAAAGGACAGCACCAGACAATCGAGAGAGGAAATCAATAAGAATAATATACCATCAGTTAGAGGATCCACAGAGAGCATACCACAGATACCGAATCATTCGGATGAAGAGGATAACACAGCACCATCCGCAGCACCCACATCTAATACTCCAAAAAAAATCCTGTTAGGTACTATTGATATTATTTATATTGAGTAAATATGATAGATATACCACAGAGGGATGAATTACAAGCATCCGCTGGTAGCCTCACGGATTACTTTGGAACACATACAAAGATTGCAAAGAATCTTAGAGACAAGAGCAATGACACGGATGCGAAGAAAGTGGGAGCAGATGCATGGACTAGCTTGAAGAAGTGTTCAGAAAGAATAGTCCCCATCATCAATGATATATTGTCCGATCCAACAAATCTCAACAATTGGCAAAATCTATCCAAACTGTCAGAGGCAGCAAAGAAGGCAAGAGAGAAGATGAAGGTGTTGTGTTCAGAGTCATCCACATTTATGAGGAACGATAAGGCCATCAACAATGAGATGCAGAAGCTAACTAAATTGGCGAATGAAGTGAAGGATAAGTACGTGTCTGCAGAGCAGAGTCCAGAGACTCTAGTTGCTGATCTCATACGTGGAATACAGAAGCATTTAAAGATAGCAAGAGACGGTGCAACCGCTGCATCCACATCGAGGCAGAAGGTGAATTATTCGTTTCTATTGTTGATAATCAAAATAATAAATATGACCAGATAGCAATCAACACAGCATATGATGATCTGAAGAGGATACTTGCCGCATTGAAGCAGGCTGCTTCAAAGTTTATTGACGTAAGATATAAGTTTATGATATTATTGTTGAGATTCATAGACACCGGAGGATAAGAGGGCAGGGTTATCAGCATTATTAGAAGAGTGTAGAAAGCAGATATTCAGTGTTGCTACAGTATTACCCGATGATAAGGAGTTAACCAAGAATGAATTAGACTCTATCGATACATTAAACCGATTAGAAGAATTCATGGGCTTCAGAACTGTACCACAGGAGGTAATCATAGATATACATAATATTATATATCTATGTAATAACATAAAATAGGCTGTTGTGACGGCGGAGGAGAAGATGGCACAGAAGTTGATTGAAGGATTGAATAGACAGGCTGAGAATGCATCACGTATATCCACATCCTTCAGCAGTGGCGGGAACAGACAAAAAGCAGGGCTGGCGAGTAAATATGGAGGGGTCATTCAGACGTTAGGAAGGGATTTAGGGTTTGCAACCAAGGAATGGGTCGATAACCGCAGCAGTATTCTAGGAACAGAGAAGTTATCCAATTTGATAGAGAGCATCTATGAGATGAACAACAATCTCCGCAAGCTAAGCGGGGACGAACAATTCATTATTGAGGATCACCAGCTGGTAGAGGAGACATTATTTAAATTCGATGATATGTCAGTGCGAGTGTTAAGATCAGTGGTGGACTTGCCAGCATTATCCAATATAGCCGGAACAATAGCACAGATGCAGCAGAAGTGGAATATGTTTAGCGGAACACCTCACAGAGAGAGGGAGATGTTGATCATGGCAGATGATTTCCAGCGAGAATTAAACGAATTGATCAATGCTGTGAAAGCACTAGATAAGTCAGTAGAGCCGATAGAAAGCAAGAGAGACAAATATGAGGTGCTATCAGAATTAGTAAGCCAATCATTACAAGTAGCCAAGAGCTTATCCAATATATTACCAGAAGACCACAGGTGATGTATACCAGTAGAATACACATAATAATAGATGAGACAGATTGTTGGATGAAGAGTCCGGAGCAGTATCCGTATTGAGGGAGATGGAGCATAGGATACACCAGAAGATCGATCTTCCAGTAGAAACTCCCCAAGAGAAGCAACAACGTCAAGAGAGACAGGTAAAGAATGATCTCCTTAAGATCCATAGTATATGTGGTGCTGATTCAGATAGATGATTACGGATGTGGCGGCGGTATTATTGAAAGAAGCAAAGATCGCGGAGGATACAGTGCAGAGTGGAACGATTCATAATGCAGAGACGAGGAAGCAGCTGAGGGGAGTGTCCAGCGTATTAAGGCACGTAGCGAAGGAGATCGTACCGGCCACGGCAGCAGTTCAAGCCAATCCTGATGATGAGAATGCACAGAATCGATTGGCAGAATTGATTTATCAAGGGAGCGAGACGCATCAACAGCTTGTATATATAGCTAAAGATAATGAGGATCTTATTCTCACCGGAGATAATCTATTGAACCAATTGGAGAGATCACAACGTAAATTCCTACCGAAGTTTGGGAAAGCGATAGTGATACGACATCGTTTAGCTGGAGATCAGACTCAAAGGGGATCAAACCAAGAGACGGCCAAATTTTCTGAAGTGGCAACGATAAAATCATTAGCTCCCTCTACGGATGACCAACCTGCATTTACAGAACTACAGAGGGTGATATCTATACTATACTTATCATTGATATTGATGATTATAGTTACTGGATGTATGTCAGGGAGTGGCCCCCAAATTAGAAGGACAGAAACAGATTCGAATGCAGCAGAGCGCAGCGAAGATATCTGTATCTGCAACGAAGATAGCAGAGGCTATATTATTATGTCAACAGTCTCCTGAGGATGTCAATTTTCATCAACAATTATCTATATTAATCAATGAAGCACAAGATATTATGAATAACGTAAAGAGAGTGAGTTTGATATAGATATTTATATTCAAATATTCATTAGATATAGATGTTACCTGATGAGCAACATAAGATGATGAATGAGGCATCATTTGTGGAACAGATGAGGAGATTATCTGATCGATATAATCCAAGAAAGAGAAGAGAGGAAGCGGAGGCCAAGGAGGCCGAAGCTAAATTACAGAAACTGAAGGTACTAGAGAAAGTAGCCATACAAGAACACGCACAGAATATACAATCTGCTCTCCTTAAGCAAGCAGCAGGTGCAGAGGCCAAGCACAAAGGTCAGTATTTGTAAGATGATATATATATCGATATACTATACTTATATATCGAATTGAAGAACGTAGGGAAGGCAGATATGGTCCAAAGTATATCACATATTCGATCTGTTGGAGAGATGTTGGTGAATGCATCGAGATCATGGGGAACACCAGATATCACACCACAGAAATTAAGTCAACTATTAGACGATGCCTCAGACGCTTCATTTAAGTTGAGAAGGATATCACCAGAGGACACAGAAGCATACGATAATGCAAAGTTTGTCACGGAGAGATTGAAAGAGATGGATAAGGTATTACAACCCATGCTATCCACTACAATCACAAGACAAGATCCCATCTCTGTAAAGGATCTCATAGCAAGCATCAACTCATCCAAAGCTGCATTATCCACACCGGTAGAGTCAGGAGATGAGAAGAATTCTTCATCTGCATTATCCGCAGGAAAAGCAGCGTAAGTGGATATATGTTTGTATATGGATCTGATTGTGATAGTGGAGCCGATATCAAAGCGAGCAAGAGGAGAGAGGAGAAGGAGCCAATTGAAGAGGGACCTCCAGCATCTCTGGAGGAAGCTAATCAAGGATTATCTGTACTTTTATATGATTTTGAGAGTGAGTGATAGATGATGATTATGTGAATAGATACTGAATATACCGCAGAGGCTGTTGAAATATGTCACAAAGAACTCCCATCAGAATCTGTGACGCATCTTGCTACATTTCCGGATACTATTCGTAGAAAGCTACCGCGTTTGGATCCCAATAAGCCACATAAGGCCGCTATGACACAATTACTGCCACCACAAGAACGTGGCGCACTCGAAGGAGAAGTGTTCATCTTTGAGGCCAAAGCACAGCAGATGCAGTCCAGCGAGCCAGCCAAGTCCGCTAACTTATTCGGAGCCACTTCCAAAATATGGAATGTCTTGAAACAGTTAGACAACACCGTCAGGAATATACAGAGAGCAACTGTTATACAACATGTTGATTCCCCTGGTGCTCTATCTGAACTTGTCAACCAGATGGAGCACCTCAATAATAAGGCTGCCGCTGCACACGATCTATTACCAAGCAGCACACTACCAGCAGTATCATCCGTCACAGCTACATTCAAGAGAAAGCTTCCAAGACTTGATCCAAAGAATCCAGTTAATGCCATCAACTCGGTCACTCCTGCCGCCCGTAGCACTTTAGAAGAAGAATTATCTCATGTTGAAGCTAGAGCAAGGCAATTGCAACCCACACAACCAGAGAAGGCGGCAATTGTTGCTGAAGTCGCAGGAGCGATGAAGCAAGTGATCGCACAGATGGATATCACAGTCGCATCAGCTAGAATCACACAAGCAATCCAAGAGACACAATCTCAAGGAGCATTATCTTCTCTCATCGAGCAATTAGAGACGCTAAATACAAAGGCCGGACAGAGTGATGTTCTAAACGCTGCATCACTGAGCAGCCTCAACACGCTTCTCGATATATTCAAAAAACGATTACCCAAGTTGGATCCAAATAATCCCGCCAATGGATTCCTCACAGTGGCACCACAAGCACGGAGCATCTTGGAGGAAGAGTACGAGAATATAGAGGCATCTGCCAAGAGCCTTCAGAGCAGTAATAGTCAGAAGTCAGTCAGATTGAGTGAAGTGGCAGCCATGTTACACAGTGCGATTGAGCAATTGGATGCCACACAAAAGGCGATAGAAGCATCACAGGCTTCGAGATCAGCAGACCCCGAAGGATCGTTGTCACAACTGATAGATGATGCGGATGAACTCAATATGAGAGCTTCTGAACTACAAGCAGACATGCCACAGGCAACACTGGGTGTATTAACACAACTCGTCGATGTATTGAAGAAGAAGTTACCCAGATTAGATCCGAGGAGTCCGGTGAATGCTTTGGCATCCACAATACCACAGATGCGCAGTTCATTACAAGAGCAAGCGGATGCACTGGAGACCAAATCCAAGCAATTGGAGAAGTCATCACCGGAGAAAGCAGCCAATCTTGCAGAGGTCGCTGCTAGAATGAGAGCAGTCATGGAACAGATAGAGCAGACCGCACGCTCAGCAGAGACATCAAGGGGACAGGATGCAGAAGGATCTCTCTGTGAGCTAATAGATCAAGTAGAAGAATTAAACAACAGAGCGGCGGATGCAGAATGTCAAAATTTGTTGCCGAAGGAATTAAGCTTTGCGACGCTATTAGATACACTCAGGAGGAAACTACCCAATTTGGATCCAAGAAAATACAAAGAAGCGATATCTGTCATCGCACCACAGGCCCTCGCTTCCTTAGAGGAGGAATATGCCGCTGTAGAGGCACAAGCCAAGAAAATAATCAAGAGTGACCCACAGAAAGCTGCTAAACTGAGACAAGTTGGGGCACAGATACAAGCTGTCATGCAACAATTATGTGAGGCGGTACAGGCGGCGGAGGCGACCAACACAGCATTATTATCCACAAATCCAGAGGGAGCGCTGAGCATACTCACCGATCACGTGGAAGAATTAAGCAAACAAGCAGCATCTATGCCTGATACCCCAGCACCCATTATATCCATGCTAAACCATATCTTGGACGTCCTGAAGAACAAACTACCGAAGCTTGATCCAAAACACCCAGCCAGATCATTCATTTCTGTCGCACCAAATATGAGATCAGAGATGGAGCAGCAAATCGCGCAGGTCGAAGCCAAAGCACAACAAATATCATCCAGTGACCCAAAGGAGGCAGCCAAATTACGGCATTTAGCAGATCAATTGCGTTCTCTTCTTGGACAATTCGATGAGACGGTGAAGGCAGTGCAGATGTCTGATATATCAAAGTCAACAAATCCTAATGGATCCATATCAGAGCTCCTCGATAATCTGGAGGAATTGAACAAATCCGCTTCCGCTGGAATAGAAATCATTCCCGCCATCGCATCCAATGCAATATCCAATTGTTTAGACCAGTTGAAGAGGAGATTACCGAAGATTAACCCAAAGGAGCACAAGAATGTGGTAGCATTACTACTACAGATCAGGAATGATCTGGAGGAACAGAACAAGGCAATCGAGAACAAGGCGACATCTTTAATCACATCCGACCCACAGAAGGCATCGAGCTTGATGGCCTTTGCATCACAGATACAAGAGTCCGTGCAGCAAGTGGAGGAGACGATAGCATCATTACAGAGAAGCAACGAGATGAAAGCTTCAGATCTGGAGGGTGCCGTATCCGATCTTCTCTCTCAGATGGATTCACTGCTCCATCGTGCGAGCCACAACAAGGAGATCCTCAACCCTTCCACACTCAACAACTTGTCATCAGCGTTTGATTTACTGAGGAAGAGATTACCTAAATTAGATCCAAAAGACACGAGTAGTTCAGTGGGAGCCATATTACAAGCCCGAGCTTTATTGGAGGATGAATTGATTGCCATCGAAGCAAAGGCTAAGCAGAGCAAGGGAGATAACGCTGCGATTCTGATGGAGATGGGAGCCAGCATCCGCGCGGCAATAGAGAAGATGGATGAGACATCGCATACCCTCAATACGAGTGCCGTAATACATCAAGCGAATGACCCAACCGGAGCATTATCGGAGTTGATAGAGGAAGCACAAAAGCTACATGACACAGCTGGAGCCAATAAGGAGATACTACCTCCATTAACCTCATCAGCTATAGATGATGCATTCAACGTCATCAAGAACAGATTGCCAAAATTAGATTCTCGGGATCCTAAAATGTGGTCCACACAAGCGATGGCCACATTAGCGCAAGCGAGGAGCAGTCTGCAGGACGAGGCAAAGATATTAGAAGAGAAGGCAAAGGGAATAATAACCACAGAGCCACAGAAGGCCGCGCAGTTATACCAAGTTGCAGCTTGCCTCAATTCTACAATGGCAAAGATCGATGAGACAAACAATGTCATTCAAAAGGCCTCCAATACGAGAAATGCCGAGCCAGAAGCAGCGAGATCACAATTGTTAGAAGAGGCGGAGGAATTACAAGAGATCATGAAGGGTATGGAATCACTACCACCCGGCACCACGAAGAGCATCAACAGCATATACAATTTAATCAAGAAGAGATTACCTAAATTGGATACGAAGAATCCGAAGGAGGCAATGAAGGCTTTGCAGGAAGCTAGAAGTAGCTTAGAGGAGGAGCTTTCTGGTATAGAATCTAAAATGAAAGGAGAGGACGTGCAGAAGAGGTCCGAAATGATGAAGATGGCGGAGCAATTACGAGACACCATCGGAAAATTAGACGAGACAGCTCGAGCTTTGAATGCAGCATCCAACAAAGGAGGCAACGATGTCGTCGGAGCATTATCAGAGTTGTTGACAGAGATGGAGGACCTGAAAGATAAATCAGCAGCCAGTAAAGAGGACCTGGGTGGGATGAGCAATACCCTGAATGATGCATACGACCTGCTCAAGAACAGACTTCCAAGACTGATGAAGGATCCTCAGAGCGAGCAGAATGCGAACGAAGCGATGGCCGCACTGGATAGAACCAACGAGAAATTGGAACAACAGTTTGCGTACGCAGAAGCCAAGGCGAAACAGCTGTCCTCTTCGAATCCCGAGAAGGCCTCCATATTCTCACAATTCGCTGCAAGAATCAAGGGGGCAATGTCTAAAATCAACAAGGCCAAAGGGATTGTGAAGGAAAGGGTCGATAAGTTGAAGGATCCAGAGGGAGCGATGTCAGAGCTGCTGGATCAATTAGATCATCTTAATAAGCAAATCGCAGCCAACAAGGAGTCGTTACCAGCAGCCACCGCGTCCAGTCTCGTGTCCGTCTACGAACTTTTGAACAACAAGCTTCCCAAGCTGGACCGCAAAAATCCAAAGAATGCTATCATATCTCTCCAACAAGCACGTAGCAATCTACTTGAAGATGTATCACAGTTGGAGGCCAAAGCTAAACAATTAGAAGATAAGAGCCCAGAGAAGGCAGCTGCTATTCGAGATATGATTGAGCAAGTGAAGGACATCATTGGACAGTTGGATGATACCATCCTAGTCCTTCAAAACTCCTCAGCCACCAAGGCACATTCAGACGCAGAAGGAAGTCTCTCTCAGTTGTACGATATGATGGACGATGTATTAGAAACCATACCCCAATCTGTGAAGGAATCACTTCCCGCATCAACGGTCAATAATCTCAACAAGATATTCGATCTTTTGAGAAGAAAACTTCCAAAGCTGGATCCTCGTCAAGCATCGGATGCGGTAGCGTCTTTGATGGAAGCCAGAGCATCACTCGAGCACGAGATAGCTGATATACTTGTCAAGGCCAAGCAGATAGGAGCTAGTCATCCTGAGAAAGCTATGGGACTATATCAAATGGCTGCAAAGCTCCAGGCCGTGGCGGAGCAAATAGACCAGGCTGGAGTGAAGGCCATTACCGCTGCTAAATCCGTCAAATCTGCAGATCCAGAAGGAGCATTATCAGATTTACAAGGTTTGCTCGAAAATCTGAATGAACAGATCGCCTCTTCAAGACAGGATTTGCCTCCAAGTAGTATAGAGAAGATAACAAAAGCATACGATACCCTCAGGCAAAAGCTACCCAAATTAAATCCCAAGTCTCCAGGAACAACAGTCACACCGGAGAACCCCGTATCCAACTTACAAGCCTTGATAGATGCGAAGTCTGCCTTAGAAGAGGAGATCGCTGCAATTGAAGCAAAGGCGGAGCAATCGAAATCATCGAATCCAACAAAAGCAGCAGAATTATTACAGACAGCATCACAGATGAGAGCGGTAGTCAACCAATTACAAAACGCGATCAACGAGACGAGGGCCGCCGATCCAGCAGGTGCTGCTGCCGCATCCCAATTAGTAGAAGAGACTCGCAATGTAAAGATCAAGGCACCAGGTCCCAAGGAAGATCTCAGATCCGGAGGACACAACAATCTAAATTTCCCCGAAGTGAAGAAGAAGAGGCTGACTGAATTGATTGGAAGGGATCCAGAGAGTCCTGTGGACCTGTTAACAGTGACCGTCTCAACAGAGATACCTAATGCAAAAGCGAGTCTGGAGCAACAGTTAGAGGCATTGGATAATAAGGCGAGATCTCTGCAGATCACAGAACCCGAGAGAGCAGCCAGTATCATCGAGGTTGCCTCCAAGATTAGAGCTGCCACAGATCAATTGGAGGATGCCATAGCGGCAGTGCAGCAATCAGACCCACAGGGATCAGTATCTACACTATTGGACCAAATATCCGAGATGAACGCCAAGTCAGCTTCGATACTATCGGATAGTGATGGTGACATTCTCAACATTCAGAAAGAATTAGAATGGATCCCTGATGCTATGAGAAAGTTATTAGAGCCCTTAGTAAGAGGAACCAAACCTGCTGAATTATCTGACGAGGAGGCACAACAATTGGAAGAATCAATTGCTAAACTACTCAAACGCGCTGCCGCACTAGAAGACTTCGCTATGACTTGTGAGGATCCATACAAGGCCAAGGAAGCCGCTCATCTTGCAGCAAATCTGAGAGCCGCTGCTGGAAGATTGACAGAAGCCGTTAAGGCATCAAGAAAAGACCAGGCGCATGCAAGTCAGAACAAAGATAACGTGGCCGCACAGAATCTATCAGATTTAATGACATCTTTGGAAGAGGCTCAGGCAGATGTTCGATCACTGGTACCAGAATTAGCCAATACCGAAGCACACAACAATGTCACTGCTCTCCCAGACGCCCTCAGAAAGCTCCTGCCTAAATTGAATGAAGTGAAGAAGAGCAGAGAAGAGTTGATGGCGACACACCTGGATACAGCAATACCCTCTGGAGAACAGCAAGTCGCCTCGATCAAATCTGCAGCCCAATCTTTATCAGACTCAGACCCTCAGCAATCTGAGAAACTTTCGGGTATTGCACAACAACTTGCTCAAGCGCTCTCACAACTTCGAAAAAAGGCCGAGAAAGCCCTTGCTACGGATGAGAAGAATCAACTACCTTTCCAAGAGTTATCAGAACTGCTAGGGACGATAGAGGAATTGAATGATGAATCGGCACGTCTGCACCCAGAGTTAGCGAACACAATAGAATATAAGGACATCTCTACACTCCCTGAAGCCATCAGAAAACTTTTACCGAGCTTAGAGCCCACGAACAGAGCAAAGGAGACAATGAAGGCGTCAGAAGCAGCAGCAGAGGTACTACAGAGTTTGAGTACATTGATAGAGAGTGCACCGTTACGGTCACCAAGACCTAGTATGAAACAAGAGCAAGAGATGATAGAGAAGGTGATGGATAAGTTTGGTAAAGAGCTACCTGTGGCCGTAGCCAACGCATTATCGGCAACAAGTGGAAGAGCCGCCAAGGCTCCATATCAACGCCTGGCAGATCTCCTGCAACAGATCGAGGAGTGTAACGATAGATCCGCACAGATAACACCCTCAGTACTCAATATGGAGGATCATCATAAGATCGTAGCGCTACCAGATGCCATCAGAAAATTACTACCAGGCATCGATGCACACAAGAAACCCCAGAATATTGCTTCTTTGGTCAGGGCAGCAGCAGCAGCATATAGAAGAGGACAGGCGATGATGAAGAACGCAGCAGCAAATGAAGAGAAGAAATCAACCGATGCTGAAAATGCGGAAATTCTGCGTTGCGGAATGGAGCTAGAGAGAGCAGCGGAGCAGATAATACCCGCTGCAACCGCAGTAGACTTTACTCAGAAATCAGGACCGTCACCGATGCAGAGATTATCTGACCTGATGGACGATGTCGCCAATGGCACAAAAGCAACAATAGATCTTCTCCCGAATACTGCAAATGCCAAAAAGTAATTACTTACCACTGGTCATAATATACTCACCATATACAGAACCAAGGATGTCATGGAATTACCAGAGATATTCAGGAAGTTACTTGCAGCACTTGATCCCAAAACAGCAAAAGAACCTGATTCGAAAGCACCAAAGGCAGCATCAAACATCGTCAGCATGACGCCCGTAGCGTTCGCCGCATTAATAGCCCAAGCTCAAATAATAGATTCGGCAGCAGACGCAGAAAATAAGAAGCACCCAGAGAAGGCCCAAAAACTCAAAGAGATTGCTCGAAAATTCAACAGGATTGCGAATGAACTGGGAGGACTTTCCAACAATATACAAGCCGCCGTTCAGGCGCCACAAGCACTCGAGAATCTATCACAACTCCTCGAGAATGCGGACAAGGCCAACACCAAAGCCGGTCTGTTGAATCCAGAATTACAAGATCGAAAAGAGTATAACGACGTCGCCAATGTATACGAAGCCTTCAGGAAACTCCTGCCACAGTTGCCAGCAACAACTAGATTGGACAATCAGAACAACACCCCTAGCTATGAGCCAGCGAATGAAACGATGCTGGAATTCGGACAGCATCTCGGGGAGATGGCACAGATTGCCGCTAATATTGGTTCTAAACTCATCGGAAATCAAAAGTCTGCTATGATCAGATCTGCAGGACAATTGAGAGCTGGTGCAGAATTATTGGCACCTAACCAGACTAGAATTGACCCTCACTCTAATGAATCTTACCAATCCTTAGCCACAATGGTGGATCAGGTAAATATTGCACACATTATTCAATCATATTCATATCCTCAGGTCGCAGCAACAGCCGCAAAAGTGCAGAAGGCGATATCAGCAGATAGCGATGGAGCCATATTGAATGACTTCATCCAACTACCAGAGACATTCAGGAAATTACTTCCAAAGATGTACCCCAATGCAAAGAGGAATCAATTACAACCTTTAGGTGGCGGTCAGATGGCCAATGCATCTACAGCAAATCTGATACAAGATCATGTTGAGGAGACACCTCGTGATCCAGCGGCACAGCTTCAAAGGAACGCAAAGAGATTATTGGCCGCATCTGAGGCATTGCCAGGGGTACTTCGTGATATCGAGCTAGATCCCAACAACGAAGCAGCTTATCAGAAGCTCAGTGAGCTTTTGGACCAAATGGTCAGAGCTAATGAGGCTATGGCCAAGGTAGATTTAGACATTGATGGTATTAAATTGATCAAAGCAGATCGAACCGTTGTTATCAGAGAGCAGAGCATATGAAGAAATTCAATCTTATCCTGAAAGATTCAAGAAGTTTTTACCCAAGTTGGATCCGAGCAGGAGATCGGAAATAGTTACAACCGTACCTAATATGAATGATCTATTGACCGAAGTACAAGCTACAGCACTACAACAGGTATAGATATATCATTGTGCCATATATATTCAACCATCAAGGCGAATGCAGCAAGGGGCGAGGCACCTGAGAGAGAGTTGACACCGGAGGAAATAATAGCGCAATTTGAACCAGCCCTGAAAGAACTATCCAAAGCGGCTAAAGATGCAGCAAATGAATTACCAAAGGACAGTAGAGCAGTGCCAATCAAGGCGTCGTTCGATCTGTACAGAGGAGCTACGGACACACCCGTATTAGCTAATGCAGCATTACATTATCCCGAGAGTGCTCATCCACTTGTACAATTGCAGCCTCTAATCGAAGCTGCAGAGGATGCAGCTAAGAAGGTATTCAATATTGTCCCCAGAGATATCGCGGACAACGCACTTGATTGTATCAATGCAATGAGGAGGTTATTACCGGGACTTGAAGATCCACGAAGAAGAGGAAAAGCCTCAGATGGACAAGGTATTCCTTTGTTACTGGATAAACAATGACTAATAAATAGTGCCTAACAACCCCATACAAGCAGTCAAGGAAGTACACAATGACCTTCTAAACGCAGCATCTATATGTTTCATTGCCTCAGAGAAATCCGCCAATCCACAACAGAAGGCGAATACTCAACGTTTAGAGGCCGAAATCCAGCGAATTGCTGCCGAGTTGGGTGACGCCGCCGATGCTGCGTTACCTGGAGTATCTGTTAAGAGGAAATCACCCGAACAAGAAGCCGCTGAGCAGAAGCTATCAGAGTTATTGAACAATGCACACGAGATCGTACATAAGGCAGCAAGATTATCACCGAATGATCCATTCATACAAGCGAATGCCGAGGATATAGATGCCCATGTCATAGAGGCGAAGAAGTTATTCGGTCTCCCTGATGATGTCAAACGTGTCGCCAAGGCGAATAACGCACCTAAGCCAGCAATAATACAGGAGGAAGACAATAAGCCTCAATTAGATGAAATGTATGAGGGTGAGTAGTTATATATATATCTATGTTTCACTCAATAATAATGCAGTGGTGCCGGAAGATCTACAGGGATTACCACCTAACGTAGTAAAACCTCACTTGATTGCACGTAAAGCATCTGCAGCAGTGAATGATGTGTTACCACTCGCAAAGAGCATCATCGATGCATGCACCGACCCACAATTGAGGGATGACGCGACACGAGCCAACGAAAGATTGAAACGTATTGGAAAAGCGATCGAGCAATCCGTAGTTGCACACGAGATCTACCCAGAGAGCAATTATCCACATTACCAACTCAGCCGTATGCTCGAGTCAAACGATGCTGCGGCAGCCGCATTATTGAAGGCAAGCCCTGGGAATCAAGCTGTTATGGCGCAGCATGCAATTATCAAGCAGGCAATAGAGGCTCTTAGACCCGCTATGAGTGAGGCTCCTGGGAACGGATCTGTCACACCCTTCACCCGTACAGATAATACCATCAGTAAGTAGTCCCTATAGTCCTGTTGATCTGTGATTAACATCGGTATCAGCCCCAATTACGGAGATGCTTGGAGTCTTGTGCGATTCTGCAGCTATGGCGATGATTGCTGGGCATCGTTCGAATGACCCAGCTGTGAAAGAAGAACAACACCACGCACGTCAGCAGATTCACACATTGGCGGAGAATCTGAAATACATGTCAAATGTACTGATGACCACCCCTCCTACAGTGGCCGATATCAACGTGATGGCGAGATTGTTAGATGAAGCACAGATTGCATGTAGAACAGCAAGAAAGGAGGCTTTAATGAATGATCCCAACGAGAGAACGAAGAGATCCAAGGAATGCAGAGAAGCTGACAAGAATGTCAGAAAGTTGTTCAGATTACCAAAAGGTGAATATATCAATAATATATTATACATCCCATAACATTATTCAGAGGGTGCCGCATTGCAAGAACAGCAACGTCTATTAGCTGAGGTCGCGAAGCTGATTTCCCGATTGGTTGCAGAACAAGCGATGAATATGCGCCAATTCGCAGAAACATTACCACCACTCGATAAGGCCAATCTCAATAATGCCTCTATCGCTTTACTCAAGGCCGCTGAGGAAATCGGTCCCGCAATCACAGCAATGGCAGACCGTACCGAAGCAAACACTCAGAATCTCTCAGAGATTATGTACGATGTTGAAGCTAATTGCGATATAGCATGCCGTGCTGTCCCAGAGTTTGGAAATTACATCCAACCGATCTTGCAGCAATTTGCGAATATCGATGCACAGATACCGAGAGCCAAATCGAAGAAGGTCAGAGCCGGCATTGAGGCACCACAAGATATAGAAGGGGATAATTACCAAGACAACCTTGTACAAGCTCCAACACTATCCGAGCATGTGGACCTCACTCCAAAGGAACTGATCAGGAAGGCTGCGGCTGTTATGCAAGAGGGAGCCGCCAAAGCATTCGCTACTGAGGATGCCGCGGAGATGCAGAAGATGGCCAAATCGATATCTTATTATGGAGACCAGATTGATCCAAAGGTCCTCGATCAAGCAGATCCTGGAGCTCAGTCACAATTGGAGAGCGCATTAGAACGTGGATGTCAACTGATGAACAAGATTGCATCCGAGCATCTTGATCCACTGGTGGATGATATCAATCACCATCTACACACATTAAGAGAGGCGATAGAGAAGGCATACGGATTATCCAAGTCCCACGGAGTGAATGTCAACACTCTTCCACCAAAAGTTAGCCTTGCTAATCTGGTGGATGATGTCGGACAACACTTGCAATCGATATTAGAACCCATAGACTATCAGGTTCAACTCGCCCAAGGAGCAGCAGATCAAGTTACAGGAAGAAACAGGAGTCTAATGTTGAAGCCTATAGAGGCTCTCGCAAGAGTCAAAGCAATGATTCCCCAAGCCATCTCCCAATTGTCAGAACAGCCATCAGAGGATACCATCAACAAGGTAGCACAGTTGGTGGAAGAGGTCTTTAAGGCTTGTGGCAATGTGATCGCTATTGCCCCCGAGACATCGATGGTGATCAATCCGTCCATACCATCCATAGAACATATGAGAGACTCCATTCCCAAGTTAAAGAATGCTGTGGCACAGGAGAGATATGACGCATTCATAGCGAGCCTTTCACCTGTTGAGAGATTAGCGACGATCATGAATGAGACCGGTAAAGTGCTTGACGCTGTGGCCAATAAGATGAAGAAAGACAAGAATGACCCGATGCGAAGGATTAAGCAGGACCTTGATCGTATCGCAAAAGATGTGAGTATAAACAGATTGGTAATCAACTGACAATGGGAAGATGGTCAAGACAGCGAAGGAGGTAGACAAGGGAGGAAAGAACAAGGATGCCAAGATGCATGAATTATCCAACTTGATCCAAGCAGGGCACGAGGCTATGATCATGGCCAATCATCTCCTTCCTAATAACGGTCTTCTCATGAGCAAGTTGAGAGATTTCCAGACGGCACAGATCACAGCAGAGAGAACCTACGGCATAGAACCTGATTTTCCCGATGTACCAGATCCTGCATCTCTGGATAATTCACAACAGAGAGGTATTTATATTGATGGAATCCTTCACCTTATGATCTATAGCCAATATGCAATCGAATAAACCACCTCTTGCGCATGATGATGGAAATATATCAAAGACAGATCACCCAGAAGCGCAGGCCTCTAACTCAGCCAATTCGGAAGCACCAGCAAGTGGTACCGTCTTGAGCCAAGAGCCAGAAGAGCGACCAGAATTAAATTTCCCAACTGTAACAAAAAAGAGCGCATTGCCTCCACTCATTGCTGCTATGGATCGCCAATCAGCCATCGCAAAACAGTTAGCGGATGGATTGCAACAAGCACGCCAGAAGCAAGAGATGAGCAAGGTATGTACCTATTTTGAGTCTAAATAAACTGACCTCCTCAGATGTCCGACAACTTTGCTAAAATAGCACAAGCTCTTCAGGCACAAGAAGATAACCCGCAGAAAGTGGCACAATTATTGGAAGTGGCCAGCAATCTCACCAACAAGCTCAAAAAAATCTTACCCAATAATCCGGATTTAGTTGAGGGCGAAAAGGTAATACAATTGAATCGAATCATTTCATTGACCATCTGTACAGGCTATTGCCCAATATCAAGCAGCATCTGCACCCCAGACAAGTTATGAAGATATAGATCCTGACTTGGTGAAGACATTAGAGAAGCAAGCAGAGGCCAAAAAAATATCCGGAAACGTAGTCGCTCTGGTGAAAATGAGACATATATGGCAATAACTGACAGATCCAGATCAATCAGCAGGTCACGGCGATACGCAACGCATCTACAAGAGTCCGAGATCCCGAGAGAAAAGCGGGAGTGGTTAAGATTGCGGACGCATTGAAGGCCCTCGGTACCGAAGTGACGGACACAATCATGGACAGGCTCTTCCCAGAACTATCATCACCAGATAACCCAATAATCCCACTCTCTCAACTCTCAGCAAAGGCCAAAAATGCAGCACAGAAGTTGAAACAATTACTTCCTGAGGAAGAGGTATATAGAGCACGAAGATGATTATACATATTGATATGATCCAGGTGAATGATGGAATGCCACCCATATTGAGAGCACTCGAGAAGCTAAACGCGGAGTACGGAAACTCAGATTTATCTTCTGCCAACTCATCGTTGTCGGATCAATCTACACCATCAGCACCACGGCCAAGAGAAACGCCCTCTTCACTAGCTGCAGCTGCCGCTGGATTGTTACAGAAGGAGATCGCTGCTGGAACAAGACTGGCAGCTAATACATTGAATCCCACAGCCAAGCAACAAGCGCAGGAGGCTTGTGCTAATTTGAAGAAAGTAGCCGCTGATATCGCAGCTGCTACGGAATCAGTAGACGCGGACCCACAGAATCAGGTATTTATTCATCTTTCTTTAACCCAATATTAATATTTTATACAGGTGGCACAGCAGGATCTAAAGGCATTAATTGCCAAAGGAAAGTCTGAGCACGCAAAATTAGCCAAATTGGATCCTAACAAAATGTCTGGACTGACAGACCATAAGATCTTTGAGGATTCTCTCGGTAAAATAGAGCGTGCTCTCAACGGGCAGAAGTTCATCAAGCAGATCATGAAGAATGTAAGAAACAAAAGAGTTTATTTCATCTCTGACGAGGAGCAGATCAATTCGGGCAAGGAGGACATGGACAACATCTCTGATCCAGATCTGAAAGCGATGCATCAAGCTCTCAATGATGAGATGGCAGCTTTGATTGAACCCCTCAACGACTGCATTCAAATACTGATCACCGCCCCTGATGATAAAGAGGTGAATACATGATGGTATTGTTTCAGGATGGTTCTGATGGATGAACAGGCCAAAGAGCAGCTGACGGGGTTATTGGCGAAAGCTAAAGACATCAACAAGCGAAAGGAATATTTGAAGAAGAATCCACCCAAGAAAGCACCACAGCACTCGGCTACGGGATTTGACTCCACCTTTCAGCCCACGATGAATCCAGTGGTTGTCCCAGAAGTAATGTCTCAGTTGATGAACTCCAAGGAGAAGCTGTCGGGGTCCAATGATGCTGTGGTGACCTCATTTGATCCGTTGAAGAAGTGCAACCTCTGCAATAAGCCACCATGGGATCAAGTCCGAAAGAAGCCAAACCCAATGATCCAATGTGACAAATGCAAGATCATCTATTGGTGCACCAAAGAGCATCAGATGCAAGACAGACCCAACCATGAGGAAGTGTGTAGAATATTTCAAAAGCAGGAGGCAGAGAGGGTTATGATGGAGGCCGAATCCCTCGCATCAGACTCAACCAAAATGGAACATGAGAATATCATTGCGAGCTTTGGTGACAAGTTCAATCATAGCAAAGAGAAGAGGCAGATGAACCGTGACAGCAATAAAAATATGTATATGTATATGTATATATGTATATGTATATAATTTCGCCTTTTATTGTGCGAATCAGAAATATATTTTTGTGTGTCAACAACAAAAATACCTCATAAGGATTGGGGAGCCAGCTTCTATTTTTGGCTGGTATGCATGGCACTGGCCGATATTTTCACTCTATTGCATCCCCACCTTTCTGTCTCTCAGGCCAAAATCAAAACGCGCCTGAGTGTAATTATTGTTCAGGTGGACAGAGACACTTTAGATGCATATCACCCATATTAAAAATAGAACTGTCACAAAATCACAATGAAAGATATCACCAAATAGTCAAGACCTCAAAAGAAATTAGTCAGATTGAACATGAATCAAAAGGATGAATGAGAGCGATGATTTGATAAGGTGCCTGTGCACGGAAAAGTGTCCTCGTTTTCGCGGTTGCGCTTGATATCTTTTGCAACACGCAGCAATTAGTTATCTAATGTTGTCACCAACACTGTACAAATTATGACCAGAGTGTTGCAATCTGTAAAGTGTTGTTATAGTTTGTACAGGTAATGGAGAGGGCTGAACATGTTATATTTGAAGCAGGTTATGCTCTTGTACATGATGCTCTGCGCATGGAGCTAAGAATCCATCCATATAGTAAGAAGCCCGACTGAAGCTGAGTCTGTCCTCGAGATGGAAAGTTATAAATAAATGCAACCGAGAATGTCACAATCTTATTTTCATTCTTCGTTGTGTGAGGCCGATCGAATCCACAGATGGAGGAAAGCTTGATAAAATGGGTAACTACTTCCAAGAGTATCGGTTCTTCGCCTGATCTAATCAGGTTGGCACATTTGAAGGTCTGAGCAGACCTTGTGAGAAATTATCTGATCTATCAGACGGTATTATTTTAGCAGAGATAGTAGAGCAAATGTAGGTTAACTACTGATTGAATTTATTCAAGTCTTTAGAATTCCCCATTACTTGGATTCCTCAACAATCAAACCGGAGGCAGCAACGAATAACTTTTTGAAGACAAGCAATTTAAAGAAAGTCCTCTCATCTCTAAATGAGTTCTATCAGGTACACCTGAGTTACCATATTAGTAAATCACTAACATACGTAGAATGAGTTAGGCTTCACAGATGATCTTGAGGTGAACTTGTTCTTCTGGTGAGTCATAATTGACCTCTTCAGGTGGATGTTTCGAGCATAGTTAGCGACGATGATGAGGGCGAAATATCGAAGCTTTTGGAATATATAATTGGAGCCGTCATACAGTGTGACAACAAGGTCGAACATATTCAAACAATAATGAAGATGGACTCTTCCTCCCAAAGAAACCTTGGTGGCCTTATCGAAAAAATGATGCAACTTGTTCAGAAATCAAGAGGACACCAAAGCTTAAATCATGACGATACCACCCATAATGAGAGTCAAGAACATCTCTACGAATCATCGATAGACGTGGAAAAATTACAACAAGAAAACAACGCGTTATTGTCAGAAAATGTAAATAGCTGGTACATAACCTCTCATAACGTTCCACAGGCAAATTTGACCACAGATAAAGAGTCACTGATGCAAATAATCGAGCAATTGGAGACAGAGTTGGCGGCGAATAAATCCAAACCAGCCGTGATTGAGAAGAACAATGACGATTTCACAGAACAACTGTCCAAAAAGAATGCCGATAACGAGAGGTATATTTCTTTATAGATTAATTCGTACATATAATTTAATAGATATAGATTATTGGAGGATAACCATAGATTACACCAACAATTGGATGATTCTGAGAGAGATAAAATGGAATTCAAAAAAAAAGCAGAAGAATACACAAAGTTGATGTCAGAAATGAGAGTACTCAGAGATGAGGTGATACGATATAAATATATATATAATATAATATATTATATAAATATATTTATATATCTCAAGGTGGATATCTTGAGAGAGAAATCAGCATCGGTGGAAGATTTAGAGGACAGGCTTAAGAAAGCAAAGAAGAAGGCGGACACTGTTGAAGGTCTCACCAGACAGCTCAAGGTAAAGAGATTATAATGATTATAATGATCATGATGATCATGATGATTATAATGATCACTTTTATCTTTAAAATGGATACTCTGCGCACAAACAAAAATTTCAAGTAGAATTTTTGTTGCAGCGTAGATCTATAAATAGAACAGAATGATATTTAAATATTACAGAATTTGGAGGAACAGAACGAGAGCTACTTGCAGAAGAATATGGAGTTGGAGGATGCAGCGAAGAGAGCGACATCACTAAAGACACAGATAGAGCAATATAAAGACCAGAATGCAGACCTCACCACCGAAATCAACTCTT
Source organism: Protostelium mycophagum (assembly GCA_002081555.1). Taxonomy (NCBI): domain Eukaryota; phylum Evosea; class Variosea; order Protosteliida; family Protosteliaceae; genus Protostelium; species Protostelium mycophagum. The sequence continues at coordinate 3,097 of MZNV01000172.1, read as the reverse complement.
TAAAGATTTCCAACGAGAAGAAAGGTATCTACTTCCCAGAAATAAAATAAATATATTTACATGGTACAGAGGCACAACTACAACAGATACAGAAACAAGTAAGAATGTCTATAGATATAAAGATTGAATCAATAACAGCTGAGCGATTTGAGCGAAGACAACAAAACAAAACAGAAGCGCATAGAGAGTCTACAGAAGGAGATCGACCAATTGCATGAACACTCTGAAGAGAAGAGTAAAGAGGATACATATGATATAGAATAATAGAATACAGTGATGGATACACATGTCGCTGGTAATGACAGCATGATGATCGGAGGCCTCACCGATCTGAATGTGTGAGTGCATTGTGTTGTAGATGTGCATTTGTATTTATATATATACAGGAAAGAGAAGCTGATGAGATTAGAGATGGAGAATAAGAGATTGAAGGAAGGAGCCCACTCCTCTGACCAAGTATCTCTATAATATGCAATTGATATACTCATATAAATATAGATAACTGATCTGGAGAATAAGATAGACGATCTTCAGAGGATGGTCAATAAGTATGCAAAGGTGATGATATTATATGAAACGATGAATATTGTGTATATATATATATATATATATATTCAATCTTCTATAGCACAACGAAGAGCTGAAACAGAGGCTGAGGGAGCAGAGTGAGATGAAGAGCACAGGGTAATAATATTATATTGTTATAGACATGGTGTTCTATATATAGTAACCATTCACAGGGAGGATAGTACTGATTTCGCCAACATGCAAGAGGCATACAGAGTACTCACAGAGGAGCAGGTAAATCTATATCTCTATAAAATATATTGTGACACGTGATGACGTATGAATAGGTGGCTGTACAGTCACAGCTGAAGACATTGGAGAATGATAACAAGAAGCTGCTGGAAGACAACAACTCTTTACTGCGAGATAAGCAGAAAGGGACAGAAGTAACTGGACAGCTGAAGGCAGCACAAGAAGAGATAAAAGCACTCAATGCCGAGAAGACCAAGTTGGAGGGATATCTGAGGACAGCCAAGACGGTGATGATGCATCATTGTTGGCTGGGCGATTGTCTAAAGGGTGTAGATGATCAGAGGGGAGCGTAACAAGATTCCAGGGGAAGTGGAGAAAGTGACAAAGCAATATGAGGAGACGATTGGAAACCTAAAGACACAACTCAAAGAGAAGGAGAGTTTAATACAACAGAACAAGCAGATGATGGAAGAGAGCGCGAAGGCGGCTGCTCGAGAACAAAAACTGATGTCGAGTGCTGTATATGAGCTCGGACTAGAACTGCAGAGGTTGAGAGCCCCCAAACCAGATACTTCCACCAGCCCTAAAGAGTCCAATAATGGCCCCTCCTCGCTCACAAGTGGTTCTTCTCAACCTGCCCCGGCCTCACTGCTCGCACAAAAGAGAAATATTAAGAGATAAAAACAAGTTTCCATAAGCATTTCCTGATCAAATGACCCCATATCAATAAACTTGATCCAACTTTTTTCTGTGTATAAATTGTTTGTGAAACCCTCATCAGTAAGAAAGAGATAATGAGCCTTTGTGGGAAATTACAAGTGGTCTATTGGAAAAGATCTTGCCCTCTTCATTTTTTGTGGGCATCTTGGCCAGCAGTGGGTTGAGACATGGCCCAATCTGCAGAGTCAAAGTGCTTTCTCTCTTTCTTAGCTCCAACCCGGTTTAAAAGTGGGTTCTTTAAAGGTCTGGCGGGTCCTTGGTCCGCTCCTTGGGGTGCACTTCCGCTGTTTGGGGCGTCAGACATGTTTATGTGTGTGCTTTCGTGCTGTCTTCTGCTGATGCTTCAAAAATTAACTCACACCTCACCACGATAACTTACCGTGCTCATACACGTTAAATACTCAGAAGATTTCCTTCGCATTCGCCGATCGCATGTTTCAGAATCTTGGAACTGCTCTTCCTCATGTTTGAAAGAATCGACCAAGATCATCGCTTTTCGTCCTCTTAATCTTCTTCTTTTCAACGGCGGTTTTATCTGGAACTTTAGAACTTTGAAAAAATAGGATAGAGGATTTTTGGGCAGAGTGCCCCCATGGAAACGACAACATTACTGAGCTCACCACGACCAACACAGACACCAGATGAAGTTGTGACAGAATCAGACGCCAGTTTTACTGCCAGCTTCTACCAGGTTAAAAAGTAGGTTGATTTTCCATACTTTTGAGGACAAAAACAAATGCTCACAGTGATTTTGCACAAAATGAGGAAGTGAATCCAGTGGAAGATGTTTCTAGTCATTATACTTCTGTCGTGCTCTTCCCTGATGCCGTCTCAAATTTCGCCTCTGCTGAACAAGCACAAGATCCTGACTCTTTGACTGGTAAGTATCAATTCCCTGTGATGTGCAGCTGACAACAATAAGGCGCAGAATGGACAGGACCTCTTAGCGAAGTTGAATGGTGGAGGAGAACCGAGACAGGAAGGCTCTTATTTGATCTACACGCCATCGTACCGAGAATACACATACAGGTATATCCTCTTTAGCTGCATCATGTAGTGTTCTAAATGATCAAGGGTTTATCGGCGAATCGATTTTTTCATTCAAAAGATAGATTGAAGAATGGGGAGTGGAGCCACTTTCCAAAATTTGATAAATTTATGATGTGTTCCTCTAGCAAAGTCGCTTCAGTCTATTCATTATGGAAAGAGAAGATTTTCGCCCAGGCTCTGTTGGTATTTATTCTTCTATTTTGAGAATTATAATTAATTGTCTGTTAAAGAGCTGATCAGTACAGGGGATTCACATTGCACCCTTAGACTACAGATACAATCCAATAGACAACACACACGAGTATATAGAAGAGAAGGAGAGCGACGACAATAACAATATCGAGGATAACGTTCAACACATGGAACAACATATAGAAGAGGACAATCTAAACAACGACGCTCTCTTGTCACACGATGACAATATCAGAAGTAGCGATATTTATTCTCTAAATAGTTTAGATAAATCAAAGAAGAGTAAGCCCAAACATATTATATATACATTATATCATATATATTTATATATTATATATATTCATATATATCTATTTTTATATATATTATATCATAT
>KV920937.1:22378-34771 GCA_002081555.1 Protostelium mycophagum | reverse complement strand
ATGAGTGTTGTCTATGACCATGGGGTCATGTGATTTGTCCCCTATAATAAAAGATATCAAAAGTCACAGAAGAGTGTGGCTGTTGTGTCTGTGACAATTCCCTTGAATGCAAGGTTTTGGTGGAGTGAAACTACCCTAAACCCGAAGTCAACGTTTTGGAGTAGCGCCTTGGTCAGTCGTATCTCAGTTGTTTAAGGGTTAATTCTGCCATGGCAACAACTCAATGTGAATGTGCCAAAATTTTGTATTGTTGCATTCATCTAACATGTTTCTTGCTGTTTTGCAAAGTGTTGTATACATAGGGCTATATTTTTAGCCAGAGAATAACACCAATACAAATAGTACCATAATGAGAAGGCAGCAAAGAGTGCAAGAGTGCAACAAAAATTCAGTGTTCACAGCTTAAGAATTGGAGGAGCAACAGCTGCCAAGCAGAAGGAGCTACTTTAGAACAACAAGAGCAATAGGAGATTGGAGTTCGTGGCTGAGAGGTGGGGATCGCGCAATCAAGAAATTCAAGTCTTTTGTCAATGAAGAGTTTTTTTTCCATTTTGTTTGGTTTGTAATTATTACTTTACTTCTTGTATAATGGATGTTGAGAACTTGATTGAATGAGCGCGACCCTGGGTCAGTCGATCACTGTCTGTTTCTCCTCTCTCGGATCCCTTACTAAAAGTTCTGCCACGTGTTCATACCATCTACAACACCCCTCTCTCAAAGACTGAGAGAGAAGATAGAGAAGGAAAAACAACTGACAGGCTTTACTCTGAAGTCCTGCTTTTGTATGGAGAGAAATACACACGTGATCACGCATTATTGTAACAATATATTATGGGTAATATTGTGAAGCAGGAACGCCCACTTTTTATGCTGTTCACATGACACTATGCGCAACTTCTCAGAAATGCATCTATCCCGCGCACTCCCGAAGATGACCTTTTATTCACCAGATTTCTCTCTGCGAAAAAGAAAAATGCTTGTACAAAAAATTTCCAAAGTATTTAATTGAATTTTGAGGTGAAAAACCTCTACAAGAGCAAATTCATGTATTGCTGTGCTTTGTCTCGATGCACTCCCTGAAAAACGCAAAGATCTTCTCGCAGCCGGAAGTCGACGCTTGTAACGCTCCGAAATACTGCTCTTCGCTAAACATCGCGTTCGCTTGTGTTCTTGACAAGATCATGTCTTCTGAGGTATTGCCAATACCGAAATCGAAGATGACTCCTGACGCCTGCAAATTCTTAGAGATTTACTGGAATATTCCGAGATATGATGGTGAAAATTTCGGGAAAAGTCGATGAATATTTGTATGTGAATTTGGTGTAGATTTCGGTTGCTTTTGCCTGTGCGCCATTTTTAAATTTTCTGATTGAAATAAAATGAATTCTTTTCACAACAAAACACCATTTGAATAATAAAAAACTTTTCGAAACCCGAATGAATTCTCCTTGAAATTTCACCTTCTCTTCCTCTTCAGTGGGGTCCATTAGAAGTACGCCCCCCCTCATGGAGCACGTGACCGAGCCCAACAGCGAGTTCATCGAAATTCCCGCATCCAAAAGCGCCAAAGTGACAGCGTTGACACTGACTGACAGCAACTGTACTTGTCAAAACCATTCTAAATTTAGATGTACGTACAGATCCTGCATCTTGTACGACTTGAACGACTACTGATATGCATGTTCTGGGATGCAGCGATGACAAAATCAGTCCCTCAAATGCGTCGCGGAGGAGAACCTCCATCTCACGTTCCTTACCGCCTATTCTTTGCGTTAGTTAACGTGAAATATCAAACCTAAACCTCACCTGCGACTCCATTTACGGGGAGAACAGTGACCTGTTAAATTTATTTTTCTCGATTTTTAAGATGAGCGAATTTTTATGAAAAAACTTACTTCTAAATAGGCTCTGTCCATGATCTCATTCTTCTTCACTTTCACTTCCATAGGTCCATATACAGAGGCAATGACACTCGAATTACCTTTTTCGATCAGAGAACTTTCAACGTTTTGATTCGAAATCTCCAGAATGAGAAAAGGACTTTCACTTCTGCAGATCTAACACAGAACCCGCATACAATCGATTACAATATGATGTTGAAGTTTCTTACAGACCTTGAATGAATCGAGAGGACCCATCAGCACGATTTAAAATGCCCAATTCTGCAGAGACTTGTCTGAATTGAGCTGGAATTCTTCTATCGACTCTATGTTTTGGATCTAATTTTGAACCTGGCCCTAAGATCCCTATCACTTCCATCTTGTTTGTGTGATGTGATGTGTCGGAATTCCTTTCTTTATTCATACGTAAGTGCATCTGCACTACATTTCCGTTCCAATTTGTAATCGTCCAGCCATTGTGCTGGACTTCCACGTATTTGTTTGCGGTAATCACCGTGTCTTTAACGTAGAAAGAAATAAAATGAAAAGATCCAAAAGGCTACAATATCTTTTTACAACCAACCGGCAGCTCTTTGTTTGACTTTATTATTGAGACGGGTGGCTTCATCTCTGCTATCCTTACATCTTGCATTTGATTTATTCAACTTGAAAGTTTTATTCGATTGTAAATGTCCAATTCATGATAAAAATAAATTTTTTTGCAAAAAACAGAAATAAAAATGAATATGGCCCACCATCTATCGATACACGCCGCTGACAGTTCTACTTCCATATTGACCTTGGTCTCTCTCTTGCTGGTCTGTCTTGTTCTTCCAAAAATGCTCCGCCGTTTTGTAACTGGCGTTTCCCGCCAAATTATATTTGGGCTGGCGCGTAGTGCAAGAATGGCATAATGCCTTCCCTTGGTCAAGATAGAATGTCGTTGAGACGTCAAGAGGACTCGAACATTCTGTGAAATTTCAGAAACGTCATCGTTGTAGATGCCGAAAATTCGGAAAAAAATCACTCACCGCCACATCTAAAACACTGTGAATGATAATACGATCCTAACGCACTGACAAGTGTTCCAGAAACAATTTGTTGTTGACAAACTGCACACTAAAAATAGATCAGGAATAATATTTTCGGACACTCGAATGGAACGCCAAAATAACATGACACAATTTTTCAATCTTTCATATGAAGAAAAACTTTAATGTTAAGATATTGTGTTTTAGAATGACAAATTCGTAACAGGGTAGTTACCGTCACGAAACATTGTTCGACACGGTAACTAACGTGTTCTGTGTTTTCTGCAGCGTTGCCAAAATCCAGCGAAATATGCACCACAAAAAACACCAGAAAATGCGCAAAGTCCAAAACCAAAATAAATTTGTTCCAATTATTGAAATCACCTTTCGGCCGGCTGACAGACTGTAACATTCCGGGTGCAGCATGTTCCCAGAACCGTCTTTCATATAGGACGATATGATCAATTTTTTGCAGTAAAGACATCTCGTCTCGTCTTCATGACAAGTGTTGCACATGGGGTGACCCTCCTTGTCTATAAACTCTCCGGATATAGGTTTCAAACATTTGAAACAGGTGAAATGCTCCTGGAAAGTTCAGAGAAATTTCTTGGCCAAAAACAATTATTGTGGATTTTCGAAAATTGATTTGAAAAACAGTAACCTCGGTACGGTAGTTACCGTGATGGATCACGTTATTGAACCGTAAAATCACGGTATATGAAAACGCAGCTGAGGCATATCATGAGGACAAAAAATATACATACGGGATGGTAAGATTTGCCCAAAGCGGAGATGTGATCTCTAGTTATTGGTTGCTGACATCTATAACAGACATTCTTCTCCATGACAGATGCTCTCATCGTTGACCTGTCATCAGTGTCATTTTGACTCTTACGTTCTTCAAGTTTTACAGTCCGAAATTTCTCAGAAAATACGAAATCGATTTTTTGATAAAAAAAAGAGAAAAAATATAAAATAAAAAATTAAATCAAATTAAATAAAATAAAAAAAACCTTTCGTTGAAAGCAGGCATGGTATCAGAAGTTGGCGTAAAAGCTCTGTGTGGCCGGAGTGGTGCTTGTGACGGGTTCCTGGGAGAACTATCATACCTCGTTGTAGATGTCGACATATTCGGTGTCGACGTGCTCGTGGTCACTCTTGTCGACAAGATGGTGGACCCCGTTGAGAGCCTGTCTGCGAGGGTGTTGGTGAGGTTGTCTATTGCTTTTGTCCGAGAGTTGTCAGAGCTGGTTGTGTTTTTGTTGTAAGGAGTAGAAGTTGGAGAGGTGCCATTGTTGTATGTGTTTTGTAAAAGTGCGGGAGGGGTCTGATTAGAACGTGAATCGCCACCTTTGGTGATCCAAGCGTCCTTAACATGGGCGAGGGATGATTCGGAAGCTGCTAATCCATTCACTTTTCCCTTGTGACCGCGACGTGTTTCCAAGTCCTATGATATCATTAATACTCATTTTTTCAGTGGTGCTCACCGCTGAAGCCGACAGCCCGAAGTCCGAAGGAGGAGCGGGCGGTGGATAGGTCGGCATAGGTGGAAAATCATCATCATCATTGTCATCTTCACGTTCCATGTTGTGCTTCAACTGCCTCTGAAAGTTCTCATCTTGCCTCAGAGACTTTCTGAAAAAGTTGGGAGTCATTACGGAGTTCCGAGTGATGACGAAATCATCTGAAGGACGACGATCAAATCCAGAGATGTTTGGTCCTTTGCGTGGCATGTATCGTCCACACAATAAAAGGTGCAAGTGTAAGGCGTCGCTTTCTTGCAAAATGGTTGCGTAATCCTCTCTACAACAATAAAATATTCGGACATGTCTGTTGTGATGGCAACGAGAGGATTTTTAATGCTTTATTTTTCACTCTTGATGTCTTCGTTCTTTGAGATCACTTCTTCTATAAGTTTTATCCTCTCTTCAGGAGCAGGCTTCCATCTAAACTACATCAACAAAGATGATCTTTCATCATATGAATGGAGTCCATGCATTATCGAGATATCGTGATGTATCTTGAATCGTTCACCTGAGATATCTCATGAGTGGGCCGTCACCCATCGGTAGGGGGATCCTGCCTTCGTCACCAATTTCTCGAAGTAGAGCGGGCACCAATTTTTGTTCCTCTGGGGACAGGTGCTGTATGGCGGCAGCGTCAAGATGACGGTTTTGATATCTGTCACTCGATTAAATACTTTCATCAACATTTTAATTTTTTCCCGTTTTATTTTTCTAATTTTTGGAAATGTTTTTGATGTTTTGATTTTGATCATACCGTGGATTTCCACGGTAACTACCGCACATTTTTCAAATTCGAATTTATGTTGAGCACAGAATTCTTCAATTTAAACAAAATAAAATAAAACTACCTCCTGTAGATCGACGACAACACAAAAGTCACACCCAGCCTCAACGGCACGAATAATTGTTCCCTTGGACTTGCTCTTGGCCACACAGAGAAGGCTAGACCGGAGGCCATGGCCAGCCTGAATGTCAAGTCTGTTTGGGAAAGTATCCGATGCATCTCTCTAGATAAGAAGAAACGGTCGAGTGATAGAGGTGCAGGTTCTGTGGGGCGTCAGAGACATTGGGCTTGTTTTTGTCTTGCGGCTTTGCCGCATAGAGGTAGGAGTAGTGTTTTGTGCGTGTTTTTGGTGGTTTGCAAACACAAAAATTGGCTGTTATTTGTTTTTTATTTGGGAAGATATTACTACCAGAAGAATAGAGTTGTGATTTTGCCACAAGTAGAAATGAAAATAATAAAAATGTTATCGTGTATTTGGATAGATTTCTTCGCAAGACTTGGTTTGAAATCAAATGTAAAATGTCTATAAAATTCTCTAAATGAATGATTGGACCGACCTGATTTTTCATCTCTCAATCTTTGGTCGAGACCTGATGGGATGACGAGGTAATCTCTTTTCAGAGTGAGATCCCAAGGCACTTTTAGACTCGAGTATTGTTTGTCTTTATCAGGTCTCTGTATGAGCTCAATTTTATGTTTCAATTTCTGGCCGCCTGTCTTCACATCAGCATGAGAAAGATCTCGACATCGAGAAGTCCATGATCGCACCTTTAAAATTATCATGTGTCAACATGTACTGAAAGACCCATAGCCTCGTGTAGGAATTGATGTCTTTCTGTGAATGACCTGCCAGATCACGAACATCAAAGAAAGCGAGAGGAGCTCCAACAGCCAGAGACCTGAGAAACGTACCGATTGTGTGCTTCTTTGCCTGTTCAGCGGCGGCTTTGTGGGCTTGTGCCGTAACTCTTGATGATGCTTTTGATGCCATTTTGAAAGATGGCGATCTGATCTGATCTTGTCGCAACACCGCGAATCTGCGATTGTATTTTGAAATCCAACTTGGCATATCACACCACAAACATCAAGATATGTGGCGATTTCGTGTAGGCATCCAGCCGATATCTCGTCCTTTTGGGTGACATCTCTTTTGTCCATGATTATCCTCAATTGATCACGTTTTACACGAAAGAACTGGAACAGGTTCTTTAAAAGCTTTCCTTCAAAAGTCTTGATCTCTTCTCACATTTTTCAGATCGAGAACTCTCTTCACCTTCTCTACTGGACCAGGAGTTACACCCCCAACAGAGACACCAAAACTCTTTAAGAAGATCTTGATTGCCAACAGGGGTGAGATTGCTTGCAGAGTGATGAGAACGGCAAAGAGATTGGGCATTAAGACCGTCGCCGTTTACAGTGAGGCCGATGCCAACGCCGCACACGTGAGCCAAGCAGACGAAGCACATTGTATTGGACCAGCACCCTCTAAAGAGAGTTATCTCAGAGGAGACAAGATCTTGGAGGTACATTTTCATCACCAAAAATTCAAAGTTTTCTTTTCGTTCTGCGACACGTCACAGACAACCGACTCTGCGACAGACGAGATATTAAAAAAAAGAAAATTGCTTTGGAAATTTTTTTGAAAAAAATTAGGTAGCCAGGAGGACTGGTGCACAAGGAATACACCCAGGTTATGGTTTTCTCTCTGAAAACGCAGGTAGATTTTCCCCCCAAAATCTCTTTTCAAATTTTATTCGTCAGATTTTCCCGCCAAAAATGACGATTTTAGGTTTTGCAGAGCAGTGCAAAGAGGCAGGAGTGGTATTCATAGGACCCCCGATACCGGCCATTACTGCTATGGGCAGCAAAGCTGCTTCTAAAAATATCATGTCTAAGGCATCTGTACCACAGGTAAATACACCCCTTTTTAAATTTCAAATTTAACGGCTCTTTTTCGTAATGAAATTCCTACGGGAAGAGACGAGAAGGTTCGCGTTATCTTACCGAGAATAGATTCCAGGATACCACGGCGAGGATCAATCTTTCGAGGTGGAGAATTTTCAAATTTCCTGGGAAATTTCCACCCGTCTTTCTGGAAATTCCCTTTAATTCTGAATGATACAGGTATTAGAAAGTGAGGCTAAGAAGATAGGATATCCGGTATTGATAAAGGCGGTATTGGGTGGTGGTGGAAAAGGTGTCATAAATATGATTTCTCATTAAATACATATAAAAATAGATTTGTACAAAGATCTCGCGTCACCTTGACAGTCATGTTGACATATTCGACAGGTATGAGGATTGTGGAGACACCAGATTTGTTCAAAGAGATGCTGGACTCTGCCAGACGTGAAGCGATGGCTTCTTTTGGTGACGACAGGGTTCTTGTCGAGAAATATCTCATAAAGCCCAGACACGTAGAATTCCAGGTGAAACATCATCGAGATTTCACGCAAATCTCAAGTTACGTAGGTGTTTGGAGATCATTATGGGAACACAGTGCATCTGTACGAAAGAGATTGCAGTGTACAGAGAAGACACCAAAAAGTCATCGAAGAAGCTCCCGCCGTGAGTTTCCCGCCAAAATTCATGTTTTCCCGCCAATTTTTTTTGAAGACATTTCGTTGTAGATCGTAATATTCTGAAAAACTTTAGCCCCATATGACAGAAGAACTCAGGAAAAAGATGGGTGACGCCGCAGTCGCCGCCGCCAAGGTGAAAATTCTCCCCCCAATTCTTGAAATTTTCTGAAAATTTTCAGGCAGTGGATTACGTTGGAGCTGGAACAGTTGAATTTATATTGGACCCTAAGACCCACAACTTTTATTTCATGGAGATGAACACAAGGCTCCAGGTGAGCTCGGAAGTCCATAGAATCATTGTGGAGAAAGCGAGTTAAAAAACTCACGAAATTTCAGGTGGAACATCCTATTACGGAGTTGATTACCGGAGTTGATCTCGTTGAATGGCAATTACGTGTGGCTTCAGGACAGGTGCGTCTTCATCAAAATTTTCCGCCCAAATCCATACTTTCCTTCAAATTTTCTTGTATATTTTTCATTTGATGAAAGAATGATGAGTCAAGTGCTAAAGACTACAACAAGATCATTTAAAAAATATTTATTTTTATATTTCTATTTGATAAAAATTTCAAATGAACAAAGTCTAAAGACAACAGACTTTGCCATTACAGCAATCTGAAATACCGATGAACGGACACGCATTTGAGGCTAGAATTTACGCAGAAAATCCCGCAAACAATTTCCTTCCAGGAACAGGAAAATTGCATCACCTGTCACCACCCACCGGCCACGGTGAGTTTCATTTCTATGAGAAGATTTTCATCTCAATGCGAATATTTTTATTCTCTTGAGAAATCAGTACTACGATTCTGTGTCGGCACGAAATTTTGTCGAGTTTGATTCTGATGAGAATTAGGAGTAAGAGTGGATACCGGCGTTAGACAAGGGGATGAAGTTTCAGTGTATTACGACCCAATGATTGCTAAATTAGCGGTCTGGGATTCTGACAGGTGTCAAAAAGTTTTATCTGTTTGCAATTGTTTCATTTTTATGAGAACCGATATTTGAATGAAAAGATCTTCATTCCAATGAAAGGATAACAGGATTCACAGCATTCTAATAAACTTAGATACTCTGCTTTGAACAGATTGAAGTTAGCTTTGGACGACTACCACGTTGTTGGACTCGCAAACAACATCGAGTTCCTCAAGAAGTAAGCATTTACATTTCCAACATCACTACTTCAAAAACAATATTACACAAATTCACAAATGCACTCCAAACGTAATAAAGAATTGAACAGGTTGTCGACACACGAGAAATTTGAAGACGGGAGTGTACACACTGGGTTCATTGAAGACCACAGACCCTCCCTCCTCCCCCCTCCCTCCCCCGCTCCCCCCATGGCCCTCTCCCTTGCCGTTCTCGGAATCATCAGCAAGGAGAACTTGCAATTTCCCGCCAAAAATGGTGCGTTGTAGATGATCAGGTAGCGTGATCTGAAAATCGCAGATTCCAGGTCACCTTTCGCGATAAATGATGCGAAGAGATTCAATCATTCACACCAGCGCGAAATTTCATTTTTAGACGGAGAAAACACCGTGAAAACTCACGTAGAATTCCTCGACAACAAGCAATACAAGGTCACGGTAAGTACCGAGATCTCTTCACGTTAAACGCTCGTTAAAGACGGAAGATTCCCGGAGAAAAGGAAGAGTACATAGTGAGCGGAGTTTTGGAAGGGGACGAGCTGAGGGCCAAAGTTTTGGGCCGAACAGTTCGCGCCAAAATTGTTGTACACGGACACAGAGTCCACTTATTCTTCGACGGTCAAACCTACGATTTAGGTCTGCCCGTCAAGGATTACAACGCGACAGCCCAGGTGAACCGAGTTTTCTCCGAAATTTCGTTGAAATTTCGCAGACAAAGGGGTCATTATTGTCACCGATGCCGGGAAGAGTGGTGAAGATCTCTGTCAGTGTTGGAGACAAAGTCAAGAAGGGTGATGCGTTGATGACGATGGAGGCAATGAAGATGGAGGTAAAGATGACTATCTCATTACACTCGAGATATAATATTCATATGACTTTTGGCGTATTTGCCACAAATTTTAAACACTTTTACGTGTTATTATTAAATTAATTTATATTTCGTGTTGATTTTTGTGTTTTTTGGAATTGATATCAAATATAAATCTGAGACACTCGTATTTATTTTGTTGATTTTTATATTTTTTTCACAAGAAAACATTTCATTCTGCTGTATTATACCTCTCACTCTCAATCTAAAGAAGAGCAGCACACTATCAGAGCACCCTCAGATGGTGTTGTAGAATCCATCAATTATAATTTGAATGATCTTGTCGAAGAGAAGAAGCAGCTGTTGTCCATCAAATCAGAATAAATTGGATCCTCATTCTTTTTCTTAACGGTTCCGTACCGTGAATCTGTGCGGTAACTAACGCGCTTTTGTAAAGTCTGTACTCAATATTGGAAGTGTGGGGATTTGGAGATCTACAACGATGTAAATGTACAGTGTAGAGGGAAGAATACCACTGTCATTCATGAAGAATTGGTAACACCACAAATTTTGTTTGGATTTGTTTCTATTTCTTTTAAGATTTTATGAAAATTTATGTATCTTCATCCGTTCCGAGATATCAAATCATCTCCTTGCTAAACACCAGATGATTCAAGGCATCATGGAGACAAACACCTTCACACATCCTGACCAAATCACACACGTAATTGGACCAACGTGCTCCAACTGTAAAAAGTCCCATCTCTCATGTAAAAGTGAGCCAGACGATTCATCATTCTCTGATTCACACAGGAATATCCAGACCAGACGGTTTTGTCGCGTCAACGTGCATTCGATGTGATGGAAAAGGTGTAAAATGTATTCCTGCCAGTAAGAAAGTCAGGAAGAGGAGGAGTGATCACGTGTATTCTCAATCTATGCTGCCAACTGAGGATTTGGAACAATATCAACACGATCAGTTTGGTTTCGCAAACATCACTCCATCACAAATTGAGATCAAAGATCAAGATCAAAATCAAACATTTTCTGAAGAACATGATGTGTATCAAGAACAACCCTCTATAAATTTCACAGACAACTCTTCGGTCGAAAAGACGACAGTGATGGAACACTTTGTCAACTATGAGCTTTCACTAAAGTACAAAGCGATCAACGCTTTGTCGGCACAAAGCGAGATGCAAGAGCTGGCGTCGTTTACAAGCGTGCATAGGAATCATGATAGAAACGTGGAAGACTCTGAGATTTTGGCCAGGTTTGTGACAATTTTTAAAATAAATACAATTTATTGAGTGGTTAAAATTTATAATTGCAGATTCTTGACAGCAGAACAGAAAGAAGACATGCAAAAAGAATTTTCACGCGCATTCGAGGTGCAAAAAATTCAAATTTTGAAAATAACGGACATGCAGGTAGTGAGAGCAGGCGTAGAGATGAGCAATTTAGCCTCAGTTGTGAGTGCACCTTTTGGTGTGGTCTTGTATATAAATAATGCTTTCAGAGTGTTGACAGGCTATACCCAAGAAGTGAGTCGAACCACCCATCTATCATTTTACTTTGCATTTGTGTAAAGAACATCAATATATATACTTTGTTGCTCTGCATGAGTTAGACCCTGAGAGTAATATTCGCAGTTAAATATGGAGAAGGGGATGGAGACCATTCTGCCTGTCTTTTTGACAAAGGAAAGCATGTACACGAGGCTCAAGTCGCTAGCACATTGTATCAATTATGGTGAAAATCAGTACGCAGCTCAAGAGACCCTGAATAATCATCACAGTACTGATGGTGAGTCATTGATGATGTCAAAGATATCATAGTGTATGATAGTTGCTGCAAACCACCAACACAAATACCAAAAACATCTTTGCGGCGAACCCACAAAAGGTTTTAATGAAAGACATTCAAATGTTTTAGATGACAAATTGTCTGGTTGTAGATGTTTAATTTTAATTTCGACAGGAGAGGAGATCAAAGTGCTGACTATTTGTGAAATTTTCAAAGTCATTGATGATGTCAAAGATATCATAGTGTATGATAGTTGCTGCAAACCACCAACACAACAAACCACCAACACAAATACCAAAAACATCTTTGCGGCGAACCCACAAAAGGTTTTAATGAAAGACATTCAAATGTTTTAGATGACAAATTGTCTGGTTGTAGATGTTTAATTTTAATTTCGACAGGAGAGGAGATCAAAGTGCTGACTATTTGTGAAATTTTCAAAGACAAGTTGGGACAGCCCTTCTGCTTTAAGACGACGTTCTTTCCACAAGAAAAAATAGCAGTCGCTATGTCAGAACATCCTTCTTCATGGCAATAAACATGTCGAAAAATGGTCTTCGTCTTCTAAGAATATATAATTATATATTTACACACAATCTCAAAGACAAAGGCAGTTCAATCCACGAGACGTTCTTCATTATCTACATGACGAGATCACGCATAGGAGGGAGCTGCTTCACTGGGTTCTCTACATCTATAAGTCTCCCAAAAGGCCTTTTCCAAAACCTTTTCTTCCTTCTCCCCGATTGTGTCCAATAGCTGTTGGATCGCCTCGATAGCTGCACGTGCGTCTTCACGGTAGTTAAGCAGATGTCCTTGTACAGC
>KV920937.1:8470-22278 GCA_002081555.1 Protostelium mycophagum | reverse complement strand
TCATTATTTCGTTATCAATCTCACCTGTATCAACTTATTTATCACTCCTTCAGTGAGATTTACGATGAAGCATTGTTGATAAATACGGCTGGAGGGGATATCAAGTTCTCTTCTTGAGATTTCTTCTCTTTCCTGTGAGTTCGATTTCCGGCATCATGTCTTGAGCGCGATGTGACGAGGGAAATTCTCTCGATGATTTTCGATGAGACAGAGCCAAAACATCTCCCAATTGATGTAGAGGAGGAGAGAGCAACGATTAGCTAAGCCTGAGAAGTGTCTGTTGGTTATGGAAGGAGATATCAGAATTAACCTTCACATTTTCTCGAGATCACCTTCTCAAAAACTTCCTTGTTCTAGGCAACCGGGATTCCCTGCTCTTCCTTCTATCAAACTCTACTTGGACCCCAGACAAAGCAATTATCACCGCGGCTTGATAATCACCTTCTGCCATCGTCATTCTTGTGGACTTGACAGATAATGAGAATATCAAAGACGATCTGCAGATCAGTTCGCCGTGGCCATATCACACGTTCGAAAGCCAACCCAACTCTTAAAGGAAGTATCCACTTTGCTCAGGATCAAACACCCAAACGTGGTCTCGTAACACCGGAGAGGGGTATCTCCATTTAAAAATTTACCGGGCTAGAGTCTTTTATTTTCATCCTCTTGCTCCCCGTAAAATGGTCGTACAACCGCACAAAGAGCTCTCTCATTTCATGCCAATAATGCCTATTCGGACCTTCCGGCGACAATTCTGTCGCCGCAGTGCAGCGCTAGTGGAAAACTCTTTCTACAAAGCACAGCAAAATTTGGGCAAGCTCGCAGTTTAGGGATGTAAATCCAAATTGCAAGCTGGGTTACGAAAAATCTCGTTGTAGATCGAGTTGTAAAGGGTCATCTAAATAATGCAGTACACTCGCAAAGAAGAACAAGTCAGGCCCGATGAGGTCTCTGGTTCTCCTGCGGCTCACACACAGGTGATGTTCACTGTCTGTGATTTTATTTGTAGTATTGGGTGTAGAAAGAGTTGACATAGAGGCTTATACAAGTGTTAGGCACAGAATTACTACAACTTTATCGTTTTTATAGCTTGTTTTTGAGTTCTTCAGGCAATCCACTGTGTAACTGACTCAAATTTTTAGCCGCAAAAGGCACGTCCAAAATAATGTCAGGCATCGCATCTGAGACACTCTTCCACCTGAGTGTGTCAGAAGTGTCAAATTGACACTGTCAGGTCCTCACCCCTTTGTAAAAGCGTCCTGATTGAAGTTTTCCTTGGAAACAAAGAGCGTAGTGAGGAGCTGGGAAATGAGAGTGACGTCCTTGTCTTTCTTGTCGAGGGATTCTAGCACTAACCCTTCCACTATCTTATTAGGGGGAAAAGTCTTGGAAATATCTTGTAATTCTACAACGGTGTTTTTTACATCAGCACTGGATAACAAATCTCTGGCTGCATTCACGACCCTCTGATCGTCCGTAATCTGAATCTACAACGGTCAGAAGATTGTTTTGACATGTCACGTGACACGGACGTACAGGTCACGTGATGTATGATGACGTCACCTTGCTGTTGCGTCTGGTGGTTTCTGAAGGAGCCCTTCCTCCCGCCGCCTTGTACTCATTCTCCATCTTGGTCTCCAAGTCTTTTGCTTCTTGGTGGATTTCGCTGATTTTCTTCGGTCCTTCCTCGTTCCTGCGGGGAACCCAGGAATTTTCCCTCAGCTCCAGGAGATCCTGGGAAATTCAGCTGAAATTCCTGGGAATACATCTGAAAATTGCGGGAAAATTCACCCTGAAGAGGAATTTAAGGCGGCTGGAGAAATCTTCATCAGTGGAGAATCTGTCAAAAACTCAACAAATTCCTCGGGATTTCCGTGAAATTTCGCTCTGACACCCACCTCTTGATGGTCTCAAAATAAGAGTCCAGTGTGGATTTTGTCTTTACATCGCTGTCAAGAGATTTTCCCACCGTTTTGATCAATTTACAACTGAGTTCTCCCTGGAATTCCATCGTCTCGCGGTCCCGTTTTTCCCGCGCTTTTTCTATGAACGAAAAGAGTACGTCTATGCACCCCCTCACTGTTCGTGAAGAGATCAAAGAAGCCTGTTGGTGTTAGTATTTATAAGTCTGGTTCTTGGCGCGTTGTAGATTGATAAATAATACGGCCATAACAAATACAGAAAATGAAAATAATAAATACTACAATTTTCAAACGAGTCCCCACAGCTTTACTGCAGTGATAAACTTGTCGCCTACTTTCCCGCCAAAATCCCAAAGATTTAAAAACGTCACCAAAAATCCGACCATCTACAACTCACCTTGTACAACTCCCCGATGAAATTGACGTTACCCAGAGTCCTCCTCTTGATCTTGTCCCTGGCCATCTGCTGTTCTTCTGGATCTGTAGGAAGCTCTTGTGACTTTCCTTGGTCTTCAAACTCTTCTTGGCATTGGTTGATCAATTTTCTTCTGAATTGTCCGGGTTGCTGTATATATTAATTTTTATTTAAATTTTTTTTCGGGTTTTTTCCGATATTTATTTTTTTTAGGGTTTTTTCGATATTTTTTATTTTTTCGGGGTTTTTGTTCGATTTTTTTTCGGGGTTTCGATATTTATTTTATTTTTAATTATTGTGCATGAAAAGCCAAGTTCTGTGAAAATTCTAAGAATTCTAAGAAATTTGTTGGGATGTCTTCTGATTCTTTTCCGTGACAAAAATTGAATTTTCGAGAAAGAAAAAACTCTTACTTCGGACCAAGAGACGGGGAGTTCATTGACTTGGACGCATAACTCGGTGTACAGCATGTTGAAACTGGGCTCGATCACCGCTTTGGCATACAGTATTCCCACTGCCTGTGTGTACACCCCTTCGTCGTCGATTTGTTTCATGATGTCGCAGACCTGAAGACGTTGAGGGGTCGTGACATCATAAAACGATCGTGTTGATGTTTTCCCGCGTTTTGCAAACCGGGAGAAAAATATTTTAGATCTTTGTGGAATTCTGGTAATTAGAGCGCATGAAATTATTTTAAATAAATATATTTTATTCGCTGGTGTAAACCTTCTTTAAAAAATAAATCCAGAAATAAAATGTGAAAAAGTCTGACCTGCACCATGAGCTTGGAGAAAGTCTCCGGGGTGAGCTTGTTCAGTATCCTAGAAAATTCAGTGAAATTTCAAAAAATGGCGGGAAAATGGCGGGAAAAAATCACCCTTTCAGGGTCCTTAGGGCTTGGTCCTTTTCATTAGTCATAAAATTGGGCCTGGCCTGGTACGGGTTGGCCGATTTTCTGCCGAAGGCGACGTCTTCCTCCGATTTTTCTTGTAAAAATGAACATTATTTCCACATCTACAACGATGTAGAAACACACCTCGACCTGGAGTGGGACTCGTCCGCGAACCCCCACGACCGCCTCTCCTGCTGGTTGAGGCTAAAATGAATAAATATTGGGGTGTCTATTTTTTAGAGATCAGAAACTTACTTTGGATGGGAGTCACCGAAGCTTCTGGTAATTTTAGATCGCCTTTCCTCAGCAGCGCCTGGCGGAGATCCGCCGTCATTGGGTTCGAGAGCTGCGGGAGGGCGTCTAAAGTCTTCTGGAGTACAGAGGGCACGTCTGAATACTGATCTCTGAGTCACACGATTGTCATTAGTTTTGTATCTACCTCTTGGTATTTGATCATGAATCCTCTGTCATATTTGGATTTATTTTCTGTAGCTGTGGGATGGTCATGATATGCAGCGAAAAATTATAACCAACCTTCCTCCTTCTTTTTGAATGGGGTGGATTTTGCCGCAGAGAGACCACCAGCTGTGATGTTTGCCGATTTGGCTCCAAAAAGGCTACCTCCTTGAGGCCTCAAAGATATACCACCCCCACCGAATTTGGGTCTTAATGAGATTTCCTCCTGTGAAATTGAGACATCAAGAAGGTAAAGTTGTCTATATACCACCTTCTTCTCAGTGATGCTCTCTTTGGGAATATCAGAGGACATTAAATTCTGTTGAGATCAGGAGAGGTTTGTGCAGATCTACTCGAAATAGACAAAGAATATGCTGGATATGATAATTTTCAGTTTGTCAAAGACAACTGTCTTCTCATCGATCAGCATTAATTAAAGAGGAGGATGTCGACACCTCACTGAAAGCGTGTCGTGGATGTTTCTCTCCAGCCCTTGTTCCCGGGCCACGTTTTACAACCTGTTATTTGTGATGTCACCGAAACCGTTTTTATTAATTTTTTAAATGACAGAGGACTTGCCACGCAGATGTTCAGTTCTATTTTTAGATCCCAAGATATCTTTCATGTCTTTGTAAGATGTTTTTGAACACACATGTATAAGGCATTGTGTCCTTAGGAATTATCTTTGACAATTTATTTATAGCTTTATCCACTCTGATATATTCTGTCATCAGAAGCAAGCAACCCCAGTATCTCGGGGTCTCCTCTCTGCAGAGCGACCATGAATGCCTCCTGCACCGATGTTATTTTTAGGCGTGGTGAGTGGATCTACAAAGGGACAAGAACTGTGGACCTACATTTCCGGCAGCATTTGGGTTGACTCTGGGATCCTTCAAGAGCTCCCGCACCATATCGGCGTTTCCTGGAAATCTCAGGCATCTCTTGGATAATTGACCAACATGTTTGAAGAATAATCAAGTCGAAAGTTTAATTCGTTATATAAAAGTACAAGATGAATATTCTACCTCTATGCACAGCAGCTCTTATAGCCCAGTCGTCAAAGCCCCCAGGATCCACCCTCCCGTCCTTCAGAAACGGGACGAGTTGGTCCGCCTAACTCACGTCATTCTACAACTCTACGTAAGTGTGGCTCACCGTGCCGGTCGTGATGATTTCGGAGAATAAAAAACCTTCGTCCCAGGTGGGGTCGATTCTCTTATCTTTCAGTAATAATTCTATGACCTGTGGTGTCGTCTTGTGAAGTATCCCGGCAACGGTATCCGCTGGGAAAGTGTCATTTTGACATCTGTCATATTGGCATGGAGAAGGAATATCCTCACCTTGGACTTGGGCTCTCCCGTCTTCCAACAACAATTTCATGGCTTCTAGATGGCCGTTACAAATTGCACCGCGCAGAGCGATATTGTTGTCTGCAGAGGGATCACACTCTGAATGTTTCAAAATGTATCTCATCAATTCACTGTCCCCGCTTGCTGAGGCAAACAAGAACCATCTGTTGGCGGTCTACAACTCGTCAGTTTTTCATTAGGGTTTGATAACGTGATCATCGCGTTTTGCAACCGTGAAAGGAAAAATACTCTTGTACAGCTTTTTTATCTGGCGTTTGCTGTTGTTGTTGTTCACTGTGGCTCTGCCAGTTTATTATGAGCCCGCCTCGACGAAGACTTGAGGTATTTAGTTGAAAATGATAATTCACCTCTTGTGAGGACCAACCTTTGCATTTGTGCATCAACATCTTGGCGATTTCTGGGTGATCCAAAACCATAGCTCGTTGTAGTGCAAGTCCGTCACTTGCCAGCACATCCACCCTCTCATCTTCAAGAAGCATCTACAAAGGCTTCAGATGAAACAAACTTTATCGAGACATCTTAATTTCCCAACGGTTGCAAGGTTTTAAATTGACTTTTACCCAGCCTAAATGTACACAGTTGATTGATTGTGAATGCCAATATGTATAAATACCTGAACGACTTCTTTGTGTCCATAAGAAGAAGCATATATGATACAAAAATTGTCGTCTGTACACTATGTCAGATTGTACCATCAAAAAGGAGGCTCACTTGCACTCGGATCAGCACCATTATCCAGCAGAATCTGTACTGCACGTGTGTGTCCATTTGTTACTGCGAGCTACACGATTAAGATCGAATCGAACTGCACACATCACCTCTAAACACAGCTGCAGCTGATCCATGTTCCATTTTTGTTGTGATAAGCACAATTGTAAAGATTCTATAAGTCCCTTTGATGCAGAAGTCTGCAGTGCCTTATCGAATTAACAAAATGGCTCAGATCATCATCACTCACCGCTGCCGATTGAAAGTCAAAACAGCTGTCGGCTAAATCCCTCCATTCACTACATACACTTCTCACCACGGTATAAGACTGATTATCTGTCTGTGCTGTTGCCCAGGGATCGCTTGGATCATATGGAATGATGAAGAGGAGACTGAAGATCTCCCTCCATATCTCAGCTGGCAGAAAATAAGACTCATCCATTGTTGTTGTCGTGAAAGTATCGATTGATCTGTGTGAACTTTTTGAAGCACCGAATTGTTGACGTCATCTACAACCCACAAAAAAATAATATTTTTATTCAAGAATTTACGGTTAACCCTTCCTGAGTTGTGACTTTTCTGAAAGACTTTAGTCCAAACATACCCGTTACTACTCACTTGGCGCCATCACGGGGGCATAGTTGGTATCCACGACCTCCTCGACTATGACCTCAGAACGATTGAGAGTCTTGTTGGAAGAGGACGTCTTGTCGCCAACAGACTCAGAGCCCTTGGATGTCGTTGGTGTAGCTCGTCCTACAATCATCAGTTCTTTCTCAATTTTGAACAATAAGAAATGGCGGGAAGCTAAAAATAGAACACTCACGGTATATCTCTCGCTCGTTCGTGATTCCTCGTTCTCCACCGATTGTGGCGCACATCGCTTCGAAGGTGGGCCGGTCTTCTGCGCTGTTACTCCAGCACGCTGCAGGCGATTAAAAGACTATTCCTCTCACGAGACCCACCCTTGATGAGTGACTGGATCCACGGTGCTGTTTCGGGCATGGGGAGCCTTTGCCCCTCTGTTACAACCGCGATGGCGACCTCTATAGAGGTCATATCTTCCCAAGGCTGTTTACGGGTGATGATCTCCCAGGCAACCACTCTTTTATGTGTCAGAGATTTTTGAGTTTGTTGAAGAGGCTACCCGAAAGAGAAAGAGTCCGTGGCTTTGGAGTATTGTCTGTTTGAAATGCCCTCTGGTGCCATCCATTTTATCGGCCCCACAGTTGCCTGTGTGGTGCCTTGGCTGTCTTCTGCCGCTGTTTGACGGGACATGCCAAAGTCTGACACCTGACATGTGTCAAGATCTGTCAAACGTCAAAGTGAAAACGTCACCTTTGCGTCGAGATGCTTTGTGAGGAGGATATTTCTGGCAGCAAGGTCTCTGTAATTCTTCAACACTCGCACATCGCATCACACGCGAAATTGACATTTCAAAGGTGAAGATATCTTACCTGTGTATGATTCCCTCTTGGTGGAGATGGTACATACCGAGTGCGATATCATGGAGGAACTTGTCTCTCATTTCGTCTGTCACCTCATTCGTCTCTATAAACGCTGCAATATTTAATTAAATGAATGTGAAATAAATAAAATAAAATGATGGAAAACGTACCAATAAGAGAGCTGCCGTCGCAGAACTCTGTGACCTGGAGACTTCAGCGGGTTTTCAATGATGACGTCATTACTCACCATAGAGAGGGGATCGGGAGGGAAGGTAACCCCGATGCTGTAAAAGTTTAATTATGGTTCTAATTCCTTGGAACAAAGTCCCAAACAAATGGGTACAAACTCGTTCCAGCAAAAGCGTGATATTAATTTCAACAAGACAAGTTGGAAGACATCCAAAAGACTCACAACAAGACGACGTTCTGCAAAAAGTCAGACATAGAGAGGGTTCCTGACTTACCGGGTGTGATCGGAGCCTCCTCAGTATCGCGATCTCACTCTGTAATTGTGAATACGTATCTATATCTCTGGTGAACAAGTCACTCACCATGAATTCGTTGAGTTGTTTTTGGGTCACGTGTTCCGCCCTGATCTACAACTTGTCATGACATCATGACATTATGTCAGAAACGTCACCTGTTTGACAGCGACTGCCAGACTTCGCCATTCTGCCCTGTATACAATACCGTAGGCTCCTGCACCAACTTCCACCATGTCTTTGAATTCCGAGAACGGGACCTGTGATCCTTTAAAACAAATCTGGCGATCTACAACGGCACAAAAAATAAACCGACATAAAGACACTCACGATGCAGTTCTTTGCTTCTCCAAGATTGACTTGGGACATGTCAATCATGGCGAGTTGTCTGTCGTAAAGTCCCGATCTATCTCCTCTTCTCTTGTACAAGAAAACTCCGATCACCAAGGCGACGCTCAGCAATACCGTAACTCCGATGACTAATCCCACAATAAGTCCAACAGGGGTATCCGACTTATTCACTGCCGGAGATGTGGGCGTGATCACTCCGTAATCCATCACCTGTCACGATAAGTTGACGTGAAGATCACGGTTAGAACCGTGGATTGGCTCAAATGTTTGCGAGAATTTACAATGTACTGGCCGATCTGTTGGTTTGCTGCGAGCATCTGGATCACTTGAACTGTTCTTGGCGCACTACCTTCGTTGACACTGTTCTCTGGTGGTGGTCCCACAATCAAATCTACAATGACACTGTAGATGTCAGATCGAGACGTCATGTGATGACGTCATCACCTTCCGGCGCGCAAGTTGAAAACAGATAACCTGCTTCTCGTGATATTCGCGGCGGTCGCGAGCACCGTCAAAAAATTGTCGACATCAAAGGTCGTGATATTTCCCTCCAACCTGAGTGACACATTACTGGACCCGAATCTGTCGACGACATGACAGCTGTCAGAACTGTCAAAATGACATCTTTCACATCGGACTACCTTGCGTTACAAAGAAAAAAGGTCTGCCAATTGATAGGACACAAGAACGGGTTGTCCGTCATGTCACATTGTACATCACCACCTGTGACGTTTGATGACGTCACTATGACCCCCACCCCCGTGTTGTCCATGAACTGGTTATGACTGAAGTCGATTATGCTGAGGCTTCCGAGGGCTTGCAACGAGGGCAAGGAGCCGTTCAAGCTGTTCCGGCTAATATTTAATATCTGTTTTTATTATTGTTTTATTTTTAAAATGTAGAATACCTGCAATTTTGACAGAGTAGCAAGCGAAGATAGAGGTCCAGAAAGAGCGTTGTTGCTCACATCTACAACTTGTAGCTTTATCTTCTGTGATAAATCTGGCAGCACACCTGAGACGATGACTGATAGTCTTTAACAAGTGGTTGCTCACCGCTGAACTGGTTGTGGCTCATGTTTAGAGTGACGACCGACGACATCCCGCTGATGACTTGTGCGCTACCCACAAATCTATTGTTACTCAGATCCACCTGGAGCGGATCCGATGATATGATCTTGACATCTCCTGACAATTGATTGTTCTGCAGCATCAGGGTGCCCAGGGTACGGATGTTGTACAAGCCGGAGGGGATGCCCCCGGATAATTTGTTGTTCGAGAGGTCCAAATCAATGAGCCGGGTCAGCTGGCCGATCTGTGCTGGGAGGGGTGCGGTGATGTTATTGCTGGAGAGATCGAGCGTCTACAACGGTCAGATACCGGAATGAGTAGGTCACGTGACCCACTTGAAGTAATGTGAGGGTCGATATGAATGAGATGTCAGTAGATGAGAACTGATTATGTCCGAGATTGAGGGAACTGAGGAGTTGTAATGATCCCAAAAAGGATGGGATCTCCCCGGTGATGAGATTGTATGACAGATCGAGCATGTTAAGAGCGGAGAGTTGACTGATGGAAGAAGGTAGAGACCCGCTGAGGGAGTTGTTGGATAGACTTAACCTCTGTAGAGACGGCATCCTGAAATTTTTCAGAAGTTATAAAAATGTTTTAATTGGATTTTTCATCTAATGCCAATAGATTATTATTTATGTTGAAAATAAATGTGAAAACCTTGTGGTCGAGAAGACAGTCAATACAGCTCCACTGAGTTGATTGGAGCTTATATAACACTCCGTCATGTAAATCCACTTGTGCGTGATTCCCGTGAAGATCGTGTCAGGTGTCTGTAAGATGTCACATTGTAATAAACTTCACATTACAATGAAACCTACCTGTGCATCCTCGAATAAATTGTTGGAGCCGTTGAAGAAAATGATGGAGCCTGGAAGTTGGTACAAGATCTTGTTGGTGAATTGGTTGTTTGATATATCCAGATATGTCATAGCTTTATTCCGTTGGGACACCCATTGTAGATCGAATATTGCCCCCTTGAAGTTATTGTCGGCAAGCACCAACTGTGATTACGTCATCAATATGTCAAACTACAACGAGATATCTCACCACCACGATCTTGGTCATCTGGGAGATGAAAGACAGATCTCCTGATAGATCGTTCCTGCTTAGATCTAATATGACCATCTGTTGTAGATTGTTGAGGGGTGGTACTGTTCCATTCAAAGAATTGAGACCAAAAGACAACGCTTGCACTGGCATGTGTCATGATGATGTGTTCTAATGATCTTACATTTTGAGCAGGAGTTTAGGCCGGGGGGTATTGGTCCGGTAAATCCGTTGATGTTAAGTTGTATCTCGACGAGTTCTGTGTTTGCAGAGAAGTCCGGGAGATTTCCGACCAGTTGGTTTCCGGAGAGACGTAAGGTTTGTAGATTGATCATTCCTTGAAATAGTGTGCTGGGGATCTGTGTTGACTCAGCACAATTGAGCTTCTAGACTTGATGTCATCACCTGTCCAGACAGCATGTTGTAGGACACGTCTAACATCTTGAGAGCTGTCAATATTGACAGGCTTGACGGGAAGGCTCCTGTCAGTGAATTTCCCACCAGAATTAAATACTGCAGACTGGGAGGCATCTCTGGCATCGTGCCTCCCAGCACGTTGTAGCTCAAAGATAGGGATATCAACTGTCACATCTCAATCGAACCATCAGACCTCAAGACTTACGTTGGTGTAGTTTGACAGGTCTGGGATGGCACCTGTCAATGAGTTCCCGGAATAGTCGACGGAAGATAAAAGGGTAGTTGTAGATGGAAAGATGACGGGACCGGTCAAGACATTATTGCTCACATCTACAATAACATAAATATCTTCTCTAAAAAAATAAATTACCTATCACCACGAGTGATGGCAAATTAATCACAGAAGTCGGTATCTACAACGAGTCATTCTTCAAAAGAATCCATACAATAATATATACCTCTCCCCCCAGAAAATTATCCGACAGCTGCAGAACCTGCAAAGAATTCATGCCCGTCCACGCCGGGATGTAGCCAGAGAAGCGGTTATTGCCCAAAAACATCTGAACAATAGATGTATGTCCGGAAAAATAACTCGGAAGAGGTCCTTCCAACTGATTGCCGCTGATGACGAGCTGCAGCGATGATGAGATGTGAAAATGATCGAGAGAATTACATTTTGCAAAAAGAACAGCTGGCTCAGATCCGGAAGTGCGCCAGAGAAAAAGTTTCCCGAAAAGCTGAGCTGCACCTCGTCAGTACGTTCTTACCGCAGGCCCGTTCGGTAACTACCGCGAACAAGACGCCTCAAGAAACTCACCGTGAATAAATTTGTACATTTGCCTATGTCTGGTGTGACAGGTCCTCGGAATTTTCCGAGATCTAAGATTAGAAACGTCAGATACTTCAAATTTGACATTGATTTTGGCATAGATGTCATCTCGTTGTAGCTGACATCAAAATGATATAATGATGTGGCCGCGTTTATGGAGTCGGGGATGGGACCTACAACGTTGTAGAAGGTCGTAAAAACTCTATTACCTGACAGATAATTGTGGGAAGCGGAGAGGTAACTCAAAGCCGCCATGTTGGAAAATTCAAACATTTTTCCCGTCAGCCTGTGGTCATCAAAATTTTGTACAGAAAGCGCGGTAGTAACCGAGACAAAGTACGGTACGCTACCGCACAGGAAAATACAAGAAATTACTGATTCACGGAGACGTCAATCGCCACGAGATATGAAGCATTAGAGAAGTCCGGTAGATCTCCGGTCAGCATGTTGGCGTAAGCGTAAAATATCTTCAATTGCGTCCATCTGCTGATCTGTGGTGAGAGGATCCCGTCCATCACGTTCGAATTGATACTAAAATTAGACATCTGTGACAGCGCGCCAAAACTGTCTGGGACCTGCAGAAAATGTCTATGTGATGTACAATGTGTCCTCAACAAAATGTGGAGATCTTACCCCTCCGAAGATGTGATTGTAACCAATATTGAAACGGCTTAGACTCGGCATGCCGAAAGCCATCGCGTCAGATAGACTTCCGTTGATGTTATTCGCTCCAAGGTCAAGAGTGACCATGTTTGTAAAATTCCAAGATGTTGTCACTGCGGGCAGAGTTCCATTCAAATTGTTTCCAGACAATAATAGCTCAGTCACTGATCCACCTGCAATCAATCAGTCGAGAGTGCGTAAGCATCAATATACATACGCACCAATTTGATCACATTTTACATTTGAATAGGAGCAATAGTCGGTCTGTGAAAAATCCCATTGTGAGGTCCATTGAGCCCCTGAGCAACAGTCATCAGCAATACTCGGTCATTTTCTTCACCTCCTAAAGCCTCATATAACTCTTTTAGAGCTTCGTACTCTTCCTGTTTCCAGCCATTCACTATCGTGAATAATAGCACAAAGAGGCACAGAGTACCCCGTTGCATCCTTTTTGTGATTGTGTGCATAAACCTTCTTGGTTTGACACCAAAGCGACAGTGCCACCGAGGGAGTTCTCGTTAGTATACCGCGAAGCATCGCGGTGACCTCGGCGTACTCAGATACACTCTTGATGCGGTGAAATGTGTAACAAAATTTTGACATTGACATCTCCCGATTTTTCCAAATGTTGGAGGCCATAGAGATGTCATTCTGTGACACTGACAATTCACGAAAATCATTCATATTAATAGCAGAAGTCTCGTGAATTGCTGCAATCTTTGTCAACCCACCACGGCAAACAGAGCTGTTCAATGTCACCCTGCCGATAAAAAGTCACAAGTGGCACTTGATCTCGATTCTACGAAAGTATTTTCCAACCGTTTCGTCGCCGTCAGTGATGTACAAGAAATCTGCCGACATCCTCAAGAATAAGTTGATGGAGGAGGGGCCTCTGCATCCTTCTCTGTTGTGCAATTTTAACAAATCTAAAAATATCTATTCACATTATTTTTGCTCAAGTCAAAGTGTAACTGATTCTTCTTTCTCCATCTCTTCTATCCCTTTGCCAGGTGAGCAAGACAGTTTCGCCAGCCAACCAAAATAAATGATCAGAAATAAAGCTATGGATGGTCAGCATCTACATGAAAAGATGATGAATAATCACCTATGCAAGAGCCTAAGACAATGAATATGATTCCTGTTTCTCTGTCTGCATTGAGCAACATAAACCCTCTGAGAATGTCGTTCGCGGGAAATCCGAGACAGATGATGCAGTAAAAGATCAGGCCGACAGTGCTGGCAAACTTCTTTAGCCCAGACACAGACATGGCAATCGCAAAGAGATACTGTGTGATTTTCAAGGTGGGAAGGAGGCCGACGTGAGTGATGATCTGTGTCAGGAAAATGGCCTTTCTGATGTCGAAGAATGTGAGGCAAAAGGAGGCAGCCAGTGCACCAAGTGGAAAAAGTAACGCTCCTGTGATGAGACTTCCAATCACAATCCATCCCAGTAGTCCGAGCTGCGAAGATCAGCTACAACTTGTTGGATAATGTCCACCTCCTCTGGCTTGTTCTTCCCATTGATGAAGGGTTCTTTTTCTGGGGTTGTGGCTACGGTCATATCGTGTTTTTTATGTGTGGCGTTTCACTTTTGGTCTTCTGCTTACATTCCCTGAATTCTTGTGTGCAAAAGATTTCAAGAAATGTCAGTGTCACACAACAAATATAATGGGTTTTATCAAAATCGAACTTTCCAATGAAAAAGTCACATAATTAATATTTCAGATTCCCTGCA
>MZNV01000161.1:0-13862 GCA_002081555.1 Protostelium mycophagum | reverse complement strand
TTCAATTTGATCACTCATCATTTTTTTGAATGGGTATTGATATCGGCAGGTGTGATCAACATCCTGTCAGGTCATTATGTGACTATAGCAAACACAAGAATGTTCAACAACACAGCCAGCATTTATACAGAAGGGGAGATGATGCTGAGTGGTGGAATAATAACAGGCAGCCTCAGCTCTGTATCACAAAACGAATCAGTTATTTTACAGAGAGCAGGCACCATGATATTAATCTCAACAAATATCACTCAAAATGACGCAAACAACAGCATCATCACGGTGAGTTACAGACTGCGAGTTGAACTGAAAGCTAATATTTACAGGTGCCACTTACTTCAACCACATCACTTTGTAATATCACATTCAATAACAATCAATGTTTAAATGTCGGCGTGATACCATTCCCTGGCAGCTGCTCTGGATCTTTGACCAATCTTGACACAACAAATTCAGGAGTGATTGGAACATTTTAATAACAGATAAAATAATCGACATACTTTATTAATGAGATTTTTTACTTGGCTTTCTACAAAGGAATTGCATAATCAATTTCATTATCACTACAATAATGTAGACTTGGTCCCTACTGAAATAACTAGTATATCTATACTTATGCATAAATACCTTAGTGTAAGTACTATTTGTTCTGTTGCTCTTTAGGTCAAATCTTGTGTTTATACAATAATACATATTTGACATAAAGTTTAACTTATTCATCAAAGCATGAATATAAGTTTGTGTACAGTGGATGGACCATTTTATTTTGACTCCTGGGTTATCTCACTCACTATGGTGCTGGTCTCCTGTGTATTTGTTATTTTTTGTTTGCAGCATAATCAAATACTTATACTTTTCTGCAATACAAAGAGATATATTATATAGAGTTTACAATACTCACTTTTTTGTTTTGGAATAAACCTTGTAGCGCAGTGTAATTGAGTAGAGCTCTCGGCATCTTATTCTTCAGGATATCTGCTGTGGCGAGTGCTGCGCTTTCGGTGTTTAGAGTTGGCGCCTTTCTCTTCTACCTCTTCTCAGTATGCTGAATTAAATAAATCGAAAATAAAAATCTCACTCTCGTGGGCTTTTTCTTTGCAATCTGCTCGACTTTCTCTGCCATTTTATCGAGATACTCTTGGTTTTCATTCGTCCATTTTTCCGCTTTACAGTCAATTTCGGATGGGTCATTCAACATCGCATCCACCTGATCTTTTTAGACATGGAAAAGTCACATCAGAATGAGATACTGCGAATGACAAACATAAAGAGATGAGAATGTGATTGCACAAAAATATTCGAACCCCATCATCAAAGATCACAATCACCTCTTCGTCATCAATGTCCAAAAGATCCAGTTTGTTGTCTTCTGTGTTCAAGTTAAAATTCTCGATTTGTGTGTTGTCTTCGTTTTCTCTCGGTTCTTCGGTTGTATTTGTGCCACTCTTTGGTATGATGTCATTGTTACAAGCTTGTACCACCTTCAAATCTCAGTTTATTCCTAGTCACGGTAGTGGACGTGAAAAAATGCGGTATGGTACCGAGAAGTACAAAGTTATAGAATTATACAAGGCTTTTGGAATGAAGAAAGTTTTTGTTTTCCAAAAATATAAAATTAGACGTGATGAATCCACCTCTTGGACTTCCTTTTGTGATTTTGTGATACCGTGTCCTTTTGCTGCGAGGGTGAGAGCACCGACACACAGACCAGTAGGTCTCTTCTCATTTATAATCCAAGATCTTCCCATTCCAGCGATTATGTGAAGGGCCGAAAGCGCCACAGAATTGTCCATACCCAATCTGACGGCGTATTTCTGATCAGATCAGAATGTGATGATAGTGTCGGACAGAAGCTCACTTGGATGTAGAAGGTAGGGTCGATGAAAGCTTGGGTGATGTTTAGAAGACGAATAAACTTGATGTACATTTGTGATACGGTGAAGGGATTCACTTCCATCGCGTCAGCAAAGTCCACCAACATGTGCCCAGTCTTTTCTTTTCTGCAGACGAAATACAGACAGACGATACCAACGTGTGTAGTCTTCTTTCCTTTTGTGAATCTCTTTTGAAAAGCTAACATAAAAGTTCTGAGCGCTGCCTCTATGATTTTGCCATTTATGCCCATTCTCTCTGCGATCTCCTCTATCTTCCGTCTTGCTGGGATCTTTAATCATCTACCATCAACAATGCAAAGAGACCTGTGGAGATCAACTGTTCCCTGGTATTCTGCTGCACCTCAACAACTTCCTCATCAGACTCCTGAAAGTCTATTTGTGATTCATCCTTCCACTCATAAAGATCAGAGTTATCCACTTCCTCCATGTTTGATCGGTTAAAGTGTATTTCCAGTCTCAAATCAGAAGGCAAGATCTGCCTTTTTTCAACTTGAAGAAACGACATCATCAATCACACACATAGAACGAGACGACACGTAGAGAGGTATTGATAGTTAAATTCGATAGTGATGTTTGTGTCGATTCATTAATTGGATGGGATGAGCATGCCAATGAGTTATCCTCGACGATGTGCGAAGGGTCGTATGTTGGTCTAAAGTCCTCCATTAGCAGAGCGACTTTTTATATTCTCACAAGAGTGAGGATTACGTGTAGCTCACGTAAAGAGTCTTGTCGATCACTACCATCAGGTCAGATGTGTGAAAATAAATAAAAATAAAGAGGTACCGGGAGGGATTGGTTTGATTTCGGTGCCGAGTTCCTGTTCTATTTTGTACAAGTTGAATCTGTCCTCGTAGGTGATGAGGTTGATGGCGATACCGAGGTGACCGAAACGACCACTTCGTCCGATACGATGCAGGTAAGTCTCACTGTTCTTGGGGAAATCAAAATTGATCACTACATTGACGGCCTGGACGTCAATACCTCTTGTGATCAGATCTGTCGAGGCATCAGAGACACAGTCATCTCATTTAGAGGATGAGAGATGATCACCAGAACAGACGAGATTTCTGCAGGCGCCGTTTCGGAAGTCGTGGAAGACTCTGTTACGATGGTTCTGTTGCATCTTGGCGTGTATGTAGAAGCATGAGTATCCTAATTCTGTGATCTTCTTGGCCAGCAGTTCGACTCTGTTCACCGAATTACAAAAAATGATCGATTGGTTGATCTGCAGCTAAGAAAAAGATCAGGATCCGACATGATATGATGGTGACGTCATCTCATTTACCTTTGAGAAGAGAGTGTTTAGACAATGTACTTTCTGGCGTTCGTCTACGAAGGCGTAATATTGGGTGACTCCCTTGAGTGTTAACTCGTCCATAAGGTTGATCTCATAGGCCTTTCTCATGAATCTGTCCTTAAAGTCCTTGACTGTGACTGGGAATGTAGCAGAGAATAATAATATTTGTCTTTCTTTTGGTTGGTGAACTAATATTTGTTCTACGAGAGGTTGGAATTCGGGTGATAGTAATTTGTCAGCCTGAAGAAATCATCAGCGGAGGCGAAACATGACCAGGCATACCTCGTCTAAAATGACGGTGTTGCAATGGCTGAGGTCGCATACACCCTTGTTTGTAAGATCCAGGACTCTTCCTGGGGTTGCTACTAATATATGTACGGTATATGAGAATCTGACGATGTCGTCCTTCAGTGAGGTACCTCCGGTACTGACCATGACTTGTACGTTCATATGCTTCCCTAATTCTTTGCATACTTGTGATGTCTGAAGAGCGAGCTCTCTTGTTGGTACTAAAACGAGTACTTGTATCGCGGCTTTGCTCGTATCTGTCTTCTCGAGTGCTGGGATTAAAAATGAGGCTGTCTTTCCGGTGCCATTCTTGGCTCTTGCTAAGATGTCCATTCCAGCTAAAGCCACAGGTATGGCCTCTTCTTGAATAGGCGAAGGTTTCTCGAAACCCTTCTCGAAAATGCCCATTAATAGCTCTCTCTTGAGGTAATAGTCCTCAAAGTTGTTTCCTTTAGTGGCGGTCACATCTTCTGTCTTTTGCCGTGTGTCTTTCATGGGAATCTTCAATCGGGTCTTCCAATCCTCGCCTGCATTTTGTTGTGGTGGGAGGACCTGTTGTTGTTGTTGCATTTGTTGTGATGGTGGTTGTTGTTGCATTTGCATTGGATGCTGCTTCATGATGGCCTAAGAGTGGCCTGCGATTGCAACGGTGTGATAAAGAGGATGATCCGGCTCTCAGAGCAAATCCTTCATTTACGTAAATTACAGACGTCACCAAAACAAAAACATTTTTCGTCCTCCTCTTCCTCACTTTGGAAGTCTTTCACTTCAGAAGCCTTCTTCTAAGCTGTTCAGAGTCATGTCTATGATGTGTTCTTCTTTCGTTTTTTTGTGTCTTTTGTCTGTTGGCAAATTGATGATTTTTGTGGCTTTGATGAGTGACGAGATCGTTTCTGCTTGCTCACAAGACGAGAAGTTTCCCTTCAGAAAGGCGATCGTACATAAGTATAATAAAGGAGAATATGATCAGGAAATGTGAAAGTATCGCAAAATCATCAAGATCGAAGGGAAATAAAACACCGCTTGCAGGTTTAAGACGTGTATTAGTACCAGTCCATTGATGCCTGATCACTTTGGTGAATCATAAAAATGTTGCCGATCTTATTATTTGCCCGCTGATATATGCATTCAGATATGATTCTGAATGGTCAATTAATATCTCTTACCAGGTTTGCCGATTTGTCTTTGCTTATGCTTCGGATTGACGGTGCATTGGACAGTTAATCTCTTCTGTCTGACTATGATCTGGCAGAATTTACAGAAGGCCTAAACATATATTAGAGAGATCTTCCCCCCAACCCTCAAGCCTTCATTTACCTTGATGGCTGTTCTATACTTCATGATATTGGGGATGAAGTGATCTGTTTCG
Organism: Protostelium mycophagum; assembly: GCA_002081555.1. Classification (NCBI taxonomy): domain Eukaryota; phylum Evosea; class Variosea; order Protosteliida; family Protosteliaceae; genus Protostelium; species Protostelium mycophagum. The sequence continues at coordinate 9,013 of MZNV01000161.1, read as the reverse complement.
TACGTAAACTCAATTTCCTTGTGAGAAAACTTTCCTCATCACATCACAACCCGAAGCAAACATGTGGAATGCTTTCAGGCCTTTCCAATATCAATTTACAAGAAATATGGTGTTAAACATCAGTACCATGTCTTTACTTCCCTTTTGGTCCAGAACTGTCGCCAATTTGAGGATGATTATAGCAGGAAGAAGGCTCATGATCAGAGATCCGAAGAAGCCACTCTTGGCATTACCAGCTATTGACGATATCGTGTACAGATCTTATCAGAACATCATGTGGATGTGGTTCGGCCCACCACTTCCTAATGTAAGTTTATCACCAGTTGTCATTTCCTAACAGGATAATTGATCACGCGAAATCTTTGTATTTTCATCCTGAATAAACTCTTCTAGGCTCTTTTACTGCAGCTCGTACCCGATGTGACTCACACATTCAAAGATGGGGCGACATATTATCAGATGAGAGATGCCATCTCAGCACTTGTTCCTGCGAGGCACATGAAGAAATTGATTCCCATCATTGGGTAGTGCATCAGAACACTTTATACCTATCAATTCTTCAAAAGAAACAGAATTACGTGCATTTAACCTGACAAAAATCATCTTTGAGGGAGCACAATACCACCTCTAAAAACACACAGAAAAGATCACTTGAGCATACCCATAGACCCTCGTGTCTACTTTGCATACCTCAGCGCATTGTCCTCAGGCGAAAGTTTAGACCACGAGCTGCAGTTTTTGTTCTCCCTCTGGAACGACAAAGGCGCCAACGCAATAGGAAGACGCGAGTTCACGGTGATCATAGATGCACTTGATAGAGGCGGTTATCTCACCACAAATGACCTCGTCGAATTTGACCCCAAAGATTTCGTAGACGTGGTGAGTTGTAGAACGTCAAGATATATTTTTAAAGATAAGATAGTGAAAAATGCAGGCGTACCAGTTGTACCAGTTTGAAGACAAGAACAGCATAACAAGAAGTGAATGTTTTGTATTGGTAAACAGATTCGTCAGTGGCACATTTGACGAAGACTTACAGCGCATGTGAGTACTTTTTTTGAAAGATATCTGCCATACAAGTTAAAACAGCGTGACGTTGTCATTTTAAACATATTTTTTGCCGATATAAGTGCACCCTGAGTTATTTTCGCTCAACAGAAAGATCACCAAGAATTAAAAAAATAATAAAATACTGATAATATAGGACGGGGAGCAGGCCTTGGTCTCGCAAAAAATTTTGATAAATAGAAGTAGCTCTCTCGTTTATGTAGCATTGTTATTGTCTACGTCATCATTTCTCTCCATCACATTGTCTCCCTTCTTGACACTGTACAGCACGTCTGTTCTTATCACGTCTACAATGCGTCAGTTTGCGAAAGTTTCATTTCGATGAGAGGACTTTATCTTTATAAATAAAATCTGGTTACATTTTCCGCCTTTTCCGACGGGGCTTCCCTCATGCAACAGACTTCCCGATGTGTCTCCATGTGGGAAGACCAACACACATCCTTGTCTTGGTGCCACCGGCCTGGCATCCATCACTCCCTCTTTACCCGAAGGGATAAAGAAGGTGGTGCACCCTTCCTCAAACTCGTCGTTCAGATAGACCAAAAATGTGAGGCGGGACCAGATGGGGGCCTCTGGGGAGGAGGTGTCATAGACGTATTTTCCCTGGGCGTCGAGGCCGCTGGGCGGCCAGGCTCCATCGATGTGTGGCCGATAGACAGCGCCTGGAACGTATCTGTATACCCTCATGCGGGAGTTTATTCCTTGGACTTCACCACCGGAGATCTGCCATAGTCAGCTACTTTCTGTGTCGATGAAGTATATATTCTCGTTGTAGATATGTCCAAATGTGAAGATAATATATACGTTCTAGTCTAATTACCTGCTGTGGAAGATGTTGCTTCACTCTTTGATAGAGTGTACCCAAGAAATCAGAGTCGGCCAACCAGTAAAAGTTGTGTGCTAACACCGACTCCATTTCTAAAGCGGACCCTCCTTTTTCAATAAGTTTCATCCAACTGTTTATTTATTTTGTTGTGGACAAATTTAAACGTGATCAAAAGTGATTCTAAAGGTTACCGGCCGCTTGGTCTGGAATGAATCCGACAGCTTCACCACAAGCGACGATCTGTCTACATTCCTCGGGAGAGAGTACATTCTCCAATAAGAAGGCCCTTGGGACATGTGGCACCTGTCAAACTATCAATAATCGTCTTTCGTTTCTGTTTCCTTGAGAGCAATACTCATGATGAAATAGTCACCTCTTTACGCTGGACATTTCTGGCCGCACCCATCTTGATGGTACCGGGTTGTGATGCATAGATTATTGCAGGGTGCAGATTGGGGGGCTTTCTAAGAGGACCAGGTGTTTCGAGAACAACTTTGAATTTATTTGCTATATCTTTCTTCTTCTCTTTAGCTGTTTCCGTTAAGATGAATTTAATATTATTTTTGTAACAGTGAATGTGTATTTCATTCGTGGATATGATTTCGGTTGATTCCTCACCAAACAATTTTCCTTCAGTGGTCATCTCATAGAGCTTCAAAGGACCGCTCTGTGCAGTTGTCCAAGATTCATGTTTAATGATGGATTCACCCTCCTTCTCTTCTGTCTCGACTAACTCTGGTGTTGTGGTGCGCAGTATACTATCTAATACCTGCTTTATTAAATTGTTTTGTTCATCAATGGTGCTTTCTAAGAAACTCGTCACCTTCAACACTAGTGGTGATTTGTAAGAGCCTGTGGCAGCATCACAATCGCGAACCCAGCGTTGCAGAGCGCCAAGTTTTGGGGACTCTCCTCTAATTCTCATCTCTGACAGAAGGACGAGTGCATCTGTCCATCTGCCATCACTCAAGGCGAGGGAGATGCGTGGGGTCAGTGCAGTTCCTTTCATTTGTCAGTGTTATCATCCCAAAAGTATTGGTGAAAAAATCATATGATCCTGTAGTGGAAAATGAAAACAGAAGAGAATAAATTACCAGTGTTAGAGGCAGTCTGCGAGACACGCTGGAAATCATACACTGCAGCTTTCAACTTCTTCAAAGATTTACTGCGTAGCAGAGCTGGGTTACGAGCTAAAAGTTCCAAAGTCTCTGTTGCTACTGCAATCTCATCCTCGCAGACAACATCTTCGAGAGAGACAGCTGCGACTTCACTGTCTGAACCCTTCAGCTCTGTCAAGACGACGGGTGAAGTGGACGAGAGCTTCCTCTTTTTGTTGCCTTTCTTCTTTCCCATCTCAAAAATGAGTTCCACGCGAACAATCTTCTCGTTGTAAAATCGATCAACCATCTACAATAGAATATTTCTTGATGTATTATCCCCCATTCTAGAAAACATGATCAATTATCCACTACATGGAAGGCTGTGTCCCTTTTGATGTCTTAAGACCATTTTGGTTGGACGTTCAACTGTTGAAAAAATGATTTCTTCGGCATAGTTTAATTTGCGTTGTTCAATAGAAATACTTACGTAGCGGAGCCATCCTGAAGAACAAAACATTGATCAACATGGAATTCCACGAGACAGTCGATGGAAGGCATGTCACACCTTCTGGTGGTATCGATCTCTATACGCCACCTTCCCTACAACATTTTGTGGATGATCATCACCATCCTGGGCATGTTCCAAGCACGACAGAGCAACTTTTCTTTTCAGCTTCTAAAGTACCTAATAGGGAGGAGTTGATCGATTCCACTGGTCTCATTTTTGGTGCGCTCTTAACACCTGTGGAAAATCTTCAGCCAGCCCCTCCATGCTTGAGAAGACCTCCTAATATGTGCAGGTGTGTATTTTGTGGAGAGGGGAATGATTCAACTCGTGAATATGGAGACAATGATTCGGTTCATTACCCAGAATTACACAAAAATATTGTCGAATACTTGGATCCATACACACAGCCTCAAGAACTGTCATCTTCTCTCAATATGACGGTTTATTTCCTGGTTGATCTCAATTTTTCGGCAGAAGATCTGTCCACCATCTCTTTGTCCATCATGGAATCTGTTAGGTGAGCCTCCTCACCATTCCTCAACTCATCATACACTCCATCCATGTCGCACTACGCCAATATATTCTGTTGACTGTAGTAGAACATTAGATCAGCAGTGCAGGATCTGTCTCATCACCTTCTCATCAGTAGTATCCATTTATAAAATATCAAAGACAGTTCCATTCGCTGATGCCACTGTTTTTCCAGGTATTTTTCGAATGAAAAAACGCCAACAGATAAAAATCCCCAGAATAAAAAATACCAGGACTAACCTCCACAACACAAGAGCAGTTGTCAAGATTACCTTTCCAGCCCGAAGAATTCGTGGTCACTGCGGAGGAATGTCTAAATGGTACTTTGGAATCAGCTTTAGAGGCAGCGAAGGAGACGTGTATGAGGAGAAAGAGCGCATCAGGTTTGAGGTACGATTTAGAAGCATGAATTACATTCAATTTATCTACCATTTAATTTATAATTTTTTTGGGTACGATTTAGAAGCATGAATTACATTACCGTTTATAATTTATAATTTATCTTCATTTCTCAGATTTTTCTGTTGGGCACAAAAAAACGAGACGGGGATTACGAAATTGTCAATATTTTTTCCATTAAAAATCACTTTAGATTAATTAAATGATAATTTCAGATGCATGGGCGCAGCAGTGGAAATATGTCTCAGCCTTCAAAACCTTCTCGATTCCAGGAACAACACATCTACAACGCATAATAACGGACGAATTGTTGTATTTTTGAGTGGACATCCAAACTTTGGACCTGGTGCTTTGCCTTCCACTCTGCATAATTCCGTGAGTTTTTAAATTTAGTGTGTCGTTCAAAAGCAATACAGACGTTTTCGAAAATTTCATTATGGGTTTAGCGGATTGATTTAGACAGAGAGAAGAGAAGCGTTATTGGACAGAGCAAGCAGACGACTATTATCAACACATCTCCAAAGAATCGCTTCGCATACAATTCGGCATAGACATCTTCTGCGCAGGTATGCATCTTTATAATATGAGATATGGAGGGTGAGTTAAAAAGGTAATGTGGAGATGGGAGTTCCGATGCTCCACAAATTGACGATGAATACGGGTGGTACTGTCATTCTACAACGGGATTTGGTATGTTCATGATCCCGAATTTCACAGGAATTCCAAAAATCGGGAATGAGATGAAAATGATTAAAAAAATAATAATATAATTTAAAAATTAAAAACGACTGATGGTCCAGGGAAAAGAGCAATTAACTAGAAATCTTTCTATCGCTATAAATAGAGGTATGAGATCATTCATTAATCGATGTATATTTCTACATGTTACGACAAACATTTTTATGATTATATTTTGTGTGACTCTGCCCTTAACTTAATGGTTATATCAATTTATAACGACAATAGTTATCGGGGTATCGGGCATTGTCGACGCATTGAGTTCCAAAGGAATGAGAATCAGTCACGTGATCGGACCCTCTTCAGCATTTCAGGTTCTTTTCGTTTTCTTTGCGCGAGATAATAATATTAATAATAATAATAATAATAAATATTAATAATAATAATAATAATAATAATATTAATAATAATAACAGATACAACCTGATGAAACACAAGGGGAGTTACCTTTTAGGATGAGCATACCACTGTCGTCAGTTCAACAGCGGCATTGTCTGTGCATCATCTATGATGTCTCAGATGACATTCATCGCGACAATGTCCATTTTCAATTCTTGATACATTTTACAAATAGAAATAATCAGAGGTGAGTTGTAGATTGTCTAGATAGTTTCATTCAAATGTGAATTGTTTGTCTAAAAATAGAAACTAGCATTCTTGAAAACATTCGTAACTGCCGTCGGGCCATGCGGCGAAGCCTCTTGAAAACTAAAATTATCTCATATGAAGTACTAAAATGATTATTGTGTATATCCAAACAATTATAAATGATATACACTTTTCAACTATTTCTGAAAAGCACAGAGTGCTACGGGTGGTATCTCACCGTTTAGAAGTGGTCGGAAACACCGAGGCGTACTCTCTGTCCACAAATTGTGACGTGATGGTTTCTATATTGGCCAAGACGTTATGTTTAGAGGCGAGAAAGACAGACAGCAGGACTGTTTTGCAGGAGCTGTGAGTATTTACGATTCAAGTCATTCCTCTGTACCTTGACATAGCGTTTATTTTCTAGTCGTATCAAGGGAACAAAACGCCTTCTGATTTTTGAAGGAAAAAACACAAGTAATTAACAAGCGCAGGGACAAGACCACCGCGAAGATCGTCTCTTCTTGCGGGAAGAAGACGAAGCACAGCGGATACGTCTTACCCCTGCAACTGAGCCTACTCCCAAAGAGGATGTTTCTCCTCAGGAGAGGCCCGCTTCTCGGCCCACTCCTACAGCACGTAGACGACATCGATTCTATAAGATGCCTACTTCTCCACGCAAACCTTCACGACACGATCAAGCTCATAGATCCTCCTCTCTTTATGCTTGACTATAATTTCGGACAGACCAACTCACAGTTGGAATTGTACCAAGTCCCCGCGGAGGACTTGGCGTTACAATCAGACAAGATATTGTTATTGGACCACCACACAGAAGTCTTTAGGTGGATAGGAGGGTACGTCAGTAGAATCCACCCGGCGGCAGAGTTTGAGTGTGAGTACTTTTGGTTTCTTTACTCTTCGTAAATCAGGACTCTTGCAAAATGATTTCTGCTGGATAATGAATTATTTATTTTGAGTGGGTATTAACTCTGGCGCACAGACATCATCAGTAAATGTGATGACTACCTCTCTGGCCTCACCTCCCATCGCTTTCCACAGCCAACTTTTCACACTTTTAAAGAAGGGACCTCTATGGCAAGGTGGTTGCAGTGCAGGCTCGTCCCTTCGCACAAAGATACACCGGACCAACAAGTCGAGAACTTCCCGCAGCTGGACGAGCTCACAGAGGAAGACAGGAAGAGGCTGATGTCTAAATTTCACAAGACAGACGATCTGAGCTATCTGCAATGGTTGTCCAGACTAAAGACGAGATAAAATGTATGAGGGAACATGATCACGACTATTGGTTTTTTATTTCCTCATTGTTGGATGCATATTTCATCATCATCCTTGATACAAAAACGATGGCCATTAGACCCACAAACATGGACGCCTTCTGGATCCACCCCGAACTATTCGCAGGCTTATCATCGAGAGAAGTAACACTCGACAGGAGTGTGCCCATATAGACATTCTGTATGATCATCGGGAGTGCTCCTACTGCCGTCGCGACCTTTTCTCATCAGCTTCGTTTGGCTTCATGATTGGAATGTGTATGATTTGTGAATGTTTTTGCATGATGAAGGAGAAGAGCTCACCATGTAAGGAAAGAATCCTATTGACGTCAAGGACAGACCGTAATTATTAATCCATGATGGTACAGGGGATATCCTCAACAAGAATGCGACCTGATTACATCAGAAAACCAGACATTTCTTTCAAAATTAAATTTGGGCCCACCAGAACTCTGCAACAGTAAAGAAAATAAGATGATGCATCACCTTCCATGAGTCCTTTCCGACGTTATGATAGATGTTTTCAAATTTCTCATTGCCTTTCAACTTTGAGAGGATCCAATCATGCAACAAGGTCCTCCCCAAGATAAAGCTGGCGCAAGCACCAGAGGTCTTTGACAACATAACCAGCGGTATTCCCCAAAAACCGAATAAAACTCCCGCGCCCAACTCGAATAAAATCGTTCCAGGAAAGCAAACTGTTAGAGATCAGATGCCATGATGATTGGGATGATACAAGTTTTTACTGTCTGGCACGCATGACCGCAAGAAATAAAGATGAATCAATGACTAACCTATTACAGCACAAGTATGAATCAAATAAAGAATAAAAGGTGCCAGGGGGCCAAGAGAATGGATCCACTGAATCACTCCAGAAACGCGCTCTCTAAGAGCCGCATGATCAACAAAAAGGATGAAATAGATTATCGTGCAGACCAGAGCCGCTCCACATAACACTTTTGGAAGAGAATATCTGATATGATTAGTAATGATGACGGTATTTAAGACTTCACCTGTTATTTTTTGACTTTGAATCCTCCATATCGCCCACCAGGGGAAGCAAGGTTTGTGGCTCTGAAATTTTGTGATTGTAGTAGTATGAGCTCTTTGTGAAAATGTGACAACTTTTGATAATTCGCCACTAGAAGACAGATCTCATGTGACACGCTGGGAGAAAATGTGTTTCATTTCGTTCCTTGTTCTGTACGTAATTTCTTGTCTCTACAACCCACAGATTCGATTTCCAGTGAAACACTTTAAAAATGGACTGAAGCATAAGAAATACTCGGTTTGGACTCTCTGTCAACTAAGAAAGTCATGCAAGTAGAAGACAACAGCAAAAAAGACAGAAAACAAGAAGTAGAAAATGATAGAATACAGAAGAAAAGAACAAACAACAGAATACTCCAGAAAAAGTATGAGAAGAAAATTATATTATTAATATATCATAAACAAAAATTCACAAAAATAATAATAAAATATAATACAAAAAATAATAATGTATGAGAAGAAAATCATAGTATTAATATATCATAAACAAAAATTCACAATAATAATAATAAAATATGATACAAAAAATAATAACATAAACAAAAATTCACAAAAATAATAATAAAATATAATACAAAAAATAACAATATAGTAATACGCAACAGAACCTTGTCAAAGAAGAGACAGGTGGAAACCAACAAAAAAGTGAGAGAACCCACACTTAAGATTGGGAACAACAAGCCCACCAGTCAACCTCTTAACCATGCTGTCGACAAGAACCCCATAAACCTCGACACCCATTCATCTCACCACTATGAGGAACACATGACAGATGATGCCGCCATCAATGCAGACGACATATCCCCGGAGGAACTGCGCAGAAAAATTAGCCAGATTGCGAATTTGACCCCCGCACAAACTGCTGCCTTACCAGAATTGGAGGAACAAGATCAGAGAGAGAGGTTCA